>BLKR01017033.1:0-16525 GCA_011170035.1 Teleogryllus occipitalis
TTGACTTGGGAAAGAACTAGTTTGGCATATAACTGTATTTGGCATATAAATGTATTTCTAGAACCGACCAGACTGTAGTGCGCGAGACTACTCACTTGGCTTTTTTTAGTCGTCCTTTGAATATCCGTGACGTTCGGTTCTTAGGAGTTTCATTACTTTCCATTAGTTGAATGTGGCGTCGCCAACGTCAACGCGTAAACTGTTTTAAAAGTATTTTCAGGTGTTGAAAATTTCTTTCACTCTTCATTTCTTTCGTGAGAACCTTTGTTCTGACAGTATCTGGCATTGGACTTAACAATGAATCGTAGTAGCTGAGAATGTAATACTCCCCTTCAAAAATTCCCAACATATAATGCCCTTGTATGTTTCCTCCATGTGGGATATGAACTGGTAATATTGCAATTTCAAAATTATAATCGCTGTAAAAAATGCTTGGAAGACATTGATGATGCGAGTGGAGTTCAGTATAGCTACATTTTTCACTATTTTTGTTAATATGCACAATAATGCACAAAGATCACCTGTAAGCTGTACTTCTGGGTTATTTTCTATTCCTAAAAAAATATCATTCTGAATTAGTTCCGAATATTCTGTCGCAAAATCTTCTACAACTACATTTCATTCTTCCCCGGATTTGCTTAACACTTCCATATTTTTCTCCTCTAGTTTTTGAAGAGATTAAAACTCCACAATCAGTCTAATTTGTGTTTACTTCCACTACTGCAATTGCTCTATTAATAGTTTCGTATACGAATCTAAAAAAACATTAAAAGCCCACTATTTTGTATGTGTATGTGAATAAGATGTTAATTAACATTAATTAGAATATTTTCTGCGTCACATTCATTTGAAAATCGGTATTTGTAAACTTAAGAACGTAAAAGCCAGAAGTGGAATTTTCAATCATTTTCTAACATTACTCACGGTTTTTTTTCTACGTATTTGCTTGAAATTCTTAAAATTTAATAGGTTTCAAGGCAATAATGTTCGTAGGCTTTTGCAAAATTTATTTTTTTAAATATGGTAATAGGCCTTATAGATAACTGAAAATGATATACGCCGCACGATTCACTCTTTTGTTAACTTCATGTTTACTTAAAGATGTCAACAACAGTGTTGTCAACGTCTTGAAAGAAAATTATGGCGTATTGAGGGGGAAATGCCTTTGGGTACTGGAGTTTAATCAACACCACCTACATTGATCTATTTAGGTGATGTTGGTTTAATTCCCGGCTTACTCACATTGAAGCGCCAAAACATTTTTTGGACATTTCTTTGAATGTTCTGGCTGGATCTGAAAACAAATTATCAGTTCCCCCATCATGAAACCGAGACGCGTCGAATGACACCTCATATATCTCGATTGGTGAGTGACGGAAATTGCACGTACGCACATGTGCACATCTGCACACTCGAGGAGTTACTCAAATACTGTATAGGGATTTGTTTATATGCATCGACAGATTTTCATAATAATAATAATAGTAATAATAATAATAATAATTATTATTATTATTATTATTATTATTACTATCATTAATATTGTTATTGTCGGTGTAGTAAAAGGCAAAATCCTGAAAACTCCTGTTGGAATAGTTTAGTCCTGAATAGATGGAAGATACATTGAGGAAATTCACATTCGAATCAAGTTTGAATTTTTAAATTTTTTTTTGTGGTTCAACGTTTCAAAAATGTGAGTGTTTTGCCTCTTGAGGTTCTATTATTAATTACAAGACTTGATTTTATATTTATTAATATTATGAAATTAAATTAAATTATTATTAAAATTATTATTCGTTAAGATTTTTATTTGTTCTTGAGCAGGGTGTATATGCTACTTTTTGAAAATAATGTAAATTCCTTTCACTACATTGTCGGTTAACACTATGAGACAGTATGGCAGCGATTTCGTAGCTGGTCAGAAACATCAGTGTGCTTCCTGCTGATTTCCCCTTATCAATGGGGTGTGGACTATATGAGGATGGGGGATCACCCCGTTGGTCGGTCAAGCGAATGGGAGCTGGGACGCGCCGGAAAGTAAGAATCGCGTGCGGCCCGAGGTCCAGTGGAGAGGAACCGCTTTAACATTGGCCTGCAAGTTATCAGGGAACCCACGGAAAGGGTACGCCCGGAAAAGATGGTAAAATGTTCCCCTAAACCAAATGCGTATGAGTGGTTACATTATAATTCTAGCATAAAAATAAATTTTCAAAGATTTCTTAGCACCCGTCCCACCACCCACAAACCTCTATACAGTCAAAAATGTGTTTTTTAAATTGTTTTCGGAAAGTTAACACTATTTTATCGGACTGAAAAAAATATGATAAATAAGAAAACAATGTATGCTATCAGAAAAATATTTTTTGATATTTTTCAGACCCAAATTCAATCACAAAAAAATAGTTTTGAAAAATATAACGAAAAATAATGGTTATTATTATAATCATGGAACGGGCTCAAAAAAATCTCAAACATTCCTCTTGAAACACAAATGATTGTGAATTCTTTCAGATTTTTTCGATCGCTGGGCTGCAGTTAAAAAAATAAAACCCATTTTCCGGCCATTAAATCACGCATCTGTGATTTTAATAACATCATCGAGAATAACCATTAAAGCAAGTAATAAAATTTAATAATTTATAAAAATGACCAGTCCTACCTCAAAGAGGGCAGACTATATTGTATATGAACAACGCGCAAAACGATAGCCGAAAACGGTGCTTGTTTTCAGCTCTTCCAATATTAGAACCTCAAGCAAAATATTCCTGGCAACTTTGCGTCCATGTCTATTTATGATAAACTGTTACGAAGAGCAAATCGTTAGAGTGGTGATGGTTCCTGGAACAATATTTCTCTCTTCATGCATTTGAATAGATTTTAACTGAACTTTAAAAATTCAATAAATCTTCAGATCATTGTGCCGATATAATTTTCACTGTCAGAAATTTACACTCTGTGGCGTAATACTATTTTCCCTCTTTCGCCATTAACAACTTCTACGCACAATTTTTCTGCGATTGATATAGATATTTCCTTAATTCTTGTTGCTCTCCGGATCAACATCGTGAATTGTCACCACAATTGGGTATCGAACCATAGAGCAATTGTGAACATGCCAACTGATCAGCTAGTAGATAGCTCCTGACGACTATGATTAAAGATGAACTTTGAATTAATAATCTATTATAGGTAATTATTAAATATTTGATCTTATGTTCTATTTAATTGTAATCTCGAAATTATATTTTTTCTTTTAATCAGATGAATGGACAAAGTGATGAATTCAGAGTGCATGGAGAATATTGTATTATTTAAATTCAAAGCACCAATGCAAAAATAAAACTGAAATATCATTGTTTCTGTGTATCAAAGATCAAACATTCAAAGCATTTCCGCACCAATATTAAAACCACATCTGCCATGTGAGCCATCTGCCATATGAAGATAATGTGACTCGTTATTTGATATTTCGGTGTATTGAGTACTATACATCTCCAATATGTTTTATAATTTGTATCGGATAAACTAAGCAATATCCGTCTTTCTTGTATGATGCTTAATTAATAGATGACGCCTTCTGCGAAACACCCCTCAAATCGAAGACATGCGAATAGCACAGCTTAAAAATTTCATTCAACGACCAAACTTGGCCCATTATGTTGTAAAGTGTTCTTACCTCCACAAAAACGACTCTTCCCTAAGCACTAAGGCTTTTAATATAAAAACTGATTACACACACTCTCTTATACCGAGGTAGCGAAACGAAGAAGGAAAGGCGAGTTAAAAAGTGGCATAAAAGCCGTTTCGTAATTTATGAGCATCCCGCTAATAAAACCCTATCCCCTGTTATTCCGTTCGCTGAAGGAGCGCTGTGAGACGAGCGACAACCCGGAGCGCACTCGGGGGAGGGGGAGGGAGGGGGAGGGGAGGGGGAGGGGAGGGGGAGGGGGCTTGTTCCGGAGCTGCTCCAAGTCTCTGGCGCCCGTTCCGCAGGCTGTTTGCCTATCTTCACGCCCTTATCGGATTACGCAGAATGTCCGGATCTGCGTTTTTTGTTTCAAAAGGGTACGATTTGTTTCCCTACCCAAGGCATAATTACATGAATTATATTTTGTATCACAAGACATCAGATTTCATCTGGGTTCTAATCTAAATTGAATGATGAATACTGCGCGTCAACTGATAAAGTCATAAGTCCTGTAAGTGTAATGGTTGTTTTTATCGCGGAATGTGGCGACTATCTTCCACCGCTGGATGGCGAGATCCAGCGCCGACGTACCCGTCGGCTTGCGGGCTTCGTTCACAAACAAGTATCTCCCACCAGCGGGGCACTCACCCAGTCGGGTCAAACTCTAAGCTCCAGACAGGTCTCCCGGCATGTATGGTAGTGTAGTGCATGTAAGTGTAAGTGTGAGAAAATGAAGGGAGAGAATACGACACGGTAGAGGAAGGAAAGATCATGCGCGGTCTATGGGCCGTTAGTTAAGGTACTGCTCCGGCATTCGCCTAGTGTTGATCGGAGCAACCATGGAAAACTACCTATCAGAACAGCCGGACACTAGAATTCTCCTTCAGACAGCGGTTGAATTCGTACTAGTTAGTATGTAGCTAGTGCCAAAATTCCTGTCGTCACCGGGAGTCGAACTCTAGGACCTCCCGGTCAGAGGATCTGCAGTGACATCAATTGAGCCACCTAATCCGGTACTAATTTGGAGTTAGTACCGAGGGAACATTTCGTACTTCTTTATTCATTATTTTCAAAGTCCAAATACCTTCGTACTGGAATTCAAATCGAATCGCCAGGCCATGAACTGGGTGTTCAATTATGTATGTGCGTGAGTAAACATTCTAATATTTCCGAGCATTTATAAAAAGAGAAATGGCGAACAGAAACCCGGACGATGAAATTGCACACAATATCAAAATTTCAACTTAATTTTATACACATTTCGATATTAAGCATATTTCTGACAACACATACTACAGAGTGAGGGTGCCAAGAACAGCTTAATCCCCAACAATGTAATAGAAAGACCACAAAGGTTTCATACTGTGTACTACTAAACAAATATAAATCGAAACACAAAGTCAGAGATCCTAGGACTTATGGTTTCCCAATTGTGCTCTACAAATTATGATACCGAGTGACGCAAAGTAACCTGCCTTGCGGATTGCATAAACGCCAGTTGAATTCCTTATGTTACAATCAGCAAATTACAATTTTTTCGTTCAAAATCTGTTTGATGCACCTCTGGTAAATAATTCCGTATCCAGCAGAAGCTCGGTTTCGTCTCGTTGATGCTTTGTAAATCATACCAATGCGTCATCTTTCCTCCGCCTATTAATTTCACAATTTTACTTTCTGACTCACCGGGAGAGGTGGGTCAGGGCATCAACTGATGTCACCGCAGTGCCTCTGAGCAGGTCCTAGGTTCGAGTCCCGAGTGTGGCAGCATTTTCGGCACTAGCTTATCAGCTAGATCGAATTCGGTAGCTGTCTGGAGGAGAATTCTAGCGTCCGGTTGCTCTGATCGGTAGTTTTCCGTGGTTTCTTCAATCAACACCAGGTGAATGTCGGAACAGTACTCTAACAAATGGGTCACGGGCCGCGCGCGCTCTTTCTTTCCCCTTCCTTGTCCTATCTGCACCCCTTACTTACACACACACACTTACATGTACTACACTACCACACATACCTGGAGACCGGTTAGAAACTTAGATCTTGTTCCGGCAGGGGCGGTGCCGCGCTGGTGGGAGTTACGGGGTGGGGGGAAACCCCGCTAGCCGATGGTAGGTCGGCGCCAGATCTCGTCATCCAGCAGAGAAAGATAACCGCCACCTACCGAAGAAAAAATGCACCACACCTACGCGATTAATGACCTTAGCAGTTGACGCGCCCGGAATCACTAACAATCAATCTTTCTGGCCACACTAAGTACTTGCGCACTAAAGATAAAGTATTTTAATGCCGAGGCAAAAAAATCGGCAATTTTCCAACAGAAAAACTCGTATTTTGGAATCCTATCGAAAAATTAGATAAATTTTGTTTCAATATATAGTAAATTAATTTCTGTAACGCGTTGTGTAGTCAGAAAACATGTTTTATGGGGTTTCGATGCCGAAATTGATTGACGGCAAAATATTTGTATGTGCATCCATCCGTCTTCGAACAACGCTGGCGCCTAATCTGTTCAGATGTTTCCCCAAAATTTATGTTCTCCGATCTATCTACACGAAAAAGCCGCGGCATCGATACACTCGAGGCCCTGCGAGTTTGGATATTTTGATTTTTGCAGGATACTTTGCATGAACCCTCAACAACATATTCTACATTTTCTATCTAGTTTTCAAGTGTTGCTAACTCGCTTTTTCTTGAAACTTTTATTCATCATTCTACTATTTATAGTTAAAATGTTGGGAAGAGATCAAAGAAACGTGCGCATATGGTGGAATCCTCCATAATTCACATACAGTTTTTTCTGCTCTCATCAATCAAATCAAAACAGATTAAATTAAAAAATACAAAACGTTAATTGGAAATTAGATGTTGAGTTAGAAAACTTTTGTTTTTATATGAAACCACTTGTACATTTAATCACTTTAGAGGTACTTATTATTTTTATATTGATGATTAGCTTGTAGGAAATTTATAAGATCCATTTCTGACTTTTGTAACGTCTGTTTTTCTTTAATACCCAAAGAGATGATGCACAAGAAACTGAGTTCTAAGTGAGAAACGCTTCGGACCTTATACATAATACCAATTATTGATACATTAAGACATAGTGGTATATAGTTCTCTTTATGTTGCAGTTATGTACCATAAATGGTTTTGTCTGAATTGGAGTAAACTAGAATATTTAATGTGCTATTCTAACTAAAATATTTGAATATTGCAAAATGACGGAAGTTAACGTGACTATTCTTTGCGGCGGTAAAGTGAGACAAAAGAAGCAGGGAACAATGTATTTATTTTTTTACCACAGCTTTCGAAGAGCAACATAAAAATGCAATAACAACTTCAACCGACTTCAAAATGGCATGATGGAAGAATAAAATTATCACATTTCCCCAGACTCCATTATTTTGACATGATAATACATTACATTTAGTGAATTGAAATCTGTTAGTGACCCAGAAATAGTAAATCAACGACGCAGATTAACGATATCTTCCTGAAAGTGGTACACCTAGAGTACTTCTGGCACTTTTGGCAATGCTTCTCATAATGCTACATATGAACAACGTGAAATATTCGTCTAATTTACATTCCTGCGTTTTGTTATTCAAGTGAACATTTCCCATATAAACAATACGCTCAAAAATAAACTCGCAGGTGGTTGAAATAGAATATTTTTTAGAAAACATGGGTTTTATTTCGTTTCTCAACGTCACCTCAGTCGCGGTAATGGAGACTGCCTTCTAATTTGCCCGCATTCTCCCCCTTAAGCTCCACTGTGGGCGAGCGCCAGCCATTCCAAAGCACTTTCCTCCTTATTGCCGTTGGATTTGACGGCCCCCGCTGCCGCCTCGCTCCTTCCTCGTTCTGCTGCCTTGCGCCGCTTCGCCCCGCTTCGCCCCGCTTCGCCCCGCTTCCCCTTCGCTCTGTTCCTCTGCTCCGCGCCGTCGATGGCGCTCGCCCAAACGTCGCCTCTCCCGTCTTCTTGCGTCTACCTGTCCCGTTCTGCTTCTGCCTCGGCTGGTCGCCCCATCGCATCACCGCCGCAGCTGCCGCCGCCGCCCCCACTCACCACCGCCTTCTTCTCACCCTCGAGCTCTCCCCCCCCCGCCCCGTTGCCCTTGCCCCACCACCGCCCCGCCCCGCCCCGCCCCCCACCGTCCCCACCGCCGGCCGTAAGACGCCTGGGCGCGTGCCGCGATTACCCGACGTCGCCGCCGCGAATTACATTTTGAAGATTCGGAGCTGTACATTCGTCGCCCAAGTTCTCATTTAGTGCGTCGTAAAAATCGCAAACTACCCGAATCCCTTAAAGTCGGCGTGTGCTCCGCGGCGAGATGGCTCGACAGCGCCGCGGCGAGAGGGTGGAGCCGGGGCGGGGGCGGGACGGGACGGGGCGGGGCGGGGCGGAAGCGGGGACCCAGAGTGAATTGCCACAGGCCCCCTGGGAGTGGCGACGCGGGCTCCTCGCCGCCAACGCTTCCCGCGTCACTTCCGGTCAGGCTCATTCGCTTGCATTCCGAGGGCCATTGCTCCCCAGTGTTCGCTCATTTACTACGCTGCTGGAATCTCACTCACAATATTCGTCGTATTCCTTTCGGCTGTTTCGAAGACAAATTTTAAAATGTAATAATAAATTAATACAATGTATAAATGGCATTCAAGAAATTTTTTACCTCCTAATTTCAGTATTAATTTGACATTCGCGTACTTACAGTTTTGTCCGATTCTTTTTATTTGATAAATGATTCATTCGAAGGTGGGCACGTCAGAGCATTATCTAACTATTAAAGATTGGGAAAAGTGATGTGCAATAGGATGTGCAACAAAATGAGATTGACATTTATTCACCTTATTCTGTTTACTGTACCCAAAGAGACTCAGTCTATAAATTCAAGTTAAATATAAATTTTGTTTGCTTTGTGGTACGAAGTGAGACAAAAGGTTTTCAAATCAAACACAAAGTGAATGAAAATGTAGCTCAAGTTTCTAGGGATTAGTATCTGATGGCAAAACTGTCTTCTTCCTTGTTGCCTACAACCTCCTTGTAAATGGGAAATCCCCTTTAAACCTGCCGCGAACCCGATTTCATCACAAAAAATTGCTCAGGTTTCGACGGGGATATAAACTCTCATTCCAGAAGTGGATGGTGGAGATCTGACTACTGAATTACAGATCGCCCCATTCATTGAAAACATGATTCCTATACTCCTTAGAAAAGGCTTAGGAGTCGTTTCGAGTAGTTATAATTATTCTGAAATATACTGACTTCATATATACTCGCATTCTATATGATTATCGCACAAGTGCTAACTTCCTTTAGAACTTTCCTTCTCACAGAGTTATCACATTCCTAAGTGATGGGATATCGTTTTCAATTACGATAATAATTCTTAGAAGTACATTCAGTGTTTGGTAACGCAAATAAACTGGAATCATAACGAGAGGTACGAGGTTTATTTATATACTCCAATAAGAAATACTTGGGAATATGAACACTTGCATAGGCATTCATTTACTCCTGTTTTTTTTTAAATTAAGACACATCATTTTACAATACAGCAAACGTCAGAGCAACGTTTGAATAAAGTACTAATTCGTATTGAATCGTAATTTATTCATCCGTCTAAAATCCACTAGATTCTTCTTAAACTCAACGTCATTCGAAAGAAGGAAACAACAAAACAGGGGGACCATGCATTCTCAGCACATCAGCAGCCAGAAATAAATGCCATATTCTAACAGTTTCTTGGAAAGGTCAAGCAAAATGTCAGTCACGGACCATGCCCGTATGAGGAAAAATGTGGAGAGTAGTTTTTTTTCTTTTAGCGAAGCAGTGTGCAGGAAAACATCTGGCTTATATATTTCAAAATGACTGTAGACTTCCTCGTATTAGAAGAGTATGACTCGCAGAGGTGTCGAAAGAATGGAAGAAAATTTCTGAGAATGGAGAAGGAAAGCCTTCCCATGGAAAAAACTAGTGATGCTAAAACATCACGTACCTTCTGGCCCGTACTTTTACGCAAAATTACGCAAAAAGTACTCACGTTCTCGAAAAATTGTACACGACCTTATTTCAAAATCTATCTATAAAGAACAGATTTCATTAAGGGGAAAATCTCTATCTTTATAATTGTAATTGTAGGATCCCGCCTAAAATTTTTTTGAATTTTCCAGAAATGAGAGTTTTCAACGAAATAAATACCTGCGCCATTCTTTTAAACGTCCGTATTATCATGTCATAACAACAAAATTTAATCGAAAGCCTTCGAAAATAGCATCATTATGCTATTTTTTAAAAAAATATGAAAATGTCTCAGAAGCTTAATGTAAAGTACCCCCAAAATTAAAATATCGGTTTCAAATTCAAGGGTCTGAGACATGAGACAAATCAGTTTGGGTATATTTCCATTTTGGCAAAAATCGACTGAACGGTTTAGTCGTTCGCGTTGTTCCCAGACGGACAGATGCACGGACAGACAGACGTTTCGCCATCATTCGATTTTTCGGAATCAAGGACCCACAAAACATAGATTCTGGCTACACCACGTGTTAGAATTTTTTTCTTAATTTTTTAAATGGATATATCCACTTTTTCGTAACTAGGTCTCCGTAATAATTTTTTTTTCTGCCGAAAATTCGCCGTTTCATCGCGCAGAATTGCATAACTTTCTCTCATCCGTAGCGAGTGAGTAATAAGTATTTGTTTTCTCTCTTAATACGCCCTCTGAAGAAGAGGATGTGTCATTAGTTGTTGCGTGAGCTCGTCAGCGTTCGCGCCGGGGCCCGCTGCGGGACGTGCAGCGAGTGCTGTCGCGCGGTTTGCCCGAGGCGCCAGATGGCGGGCGTGCGCGTGACGCGGGGTGGGGCGCGGCGGGGCGGCGCATCGGGGCGCGTGTGTGTTCTCTGAAGTGTCAGATAGCGCGCAGCGCACAGGTACTCGGTGACGTCAAGCGCACGTCAGCGGCGCTCCGGGCAGAGAGGTCGGGTTTCGATTCCGCTGCCTCCCGAACGGGAAACAAGCGCGTGAAACGCTCCGCTAACGAGATTCCGCGGCCGCTGCCCGGCCGTGGCCTGCGGCGCGGCCCAAGGGGTGGGGGCGGAGTGGTGGTGGGGCGGCCACGTGGCTCAGCGCTCGCCCGTTCGCAGAACCCCACCCGGCGCACAACTCACTCCGTTCTTTTGGGCCGCACCCCGAGCTTCCTATACACACGTCGCTTTAAGCTTTCTACAACTCCATCCACGAAGTCACCAATACAGGTTGATTCTACGGGAAGTGTAGCAGACGTTTTAAGTCTAACATTACTTTCAAGCCTAGCTGATTTTGTAGTCTAGCTTGAACAGTGGAGTTCTGACCTACAGGAAAAATCTCATCGGAGATTTCCATCCTTTCCTTAGATGATTCCAAGGGAATTCTCTAACCCTGTAACTCTGTAATACTGCTTTTCCGTAAACCAAGGGTTACAATTATATTTGATAATATCAAGCTTAGGCCGGGAAACCAATAATAATAATAATAATAATAATAATAATAATAATAATAACAATAATCAATTAAATATGAGACCGTGACTTCAAAAAAAACTATAGCGGAAAAGAAAGATGCGATAGAAAAATATATTTCTTGCTTCTAAAAGGCCAAGGGATAGTAAGAGATTTATAAGTGGCATCTAAGAGACCAAATCTATAAAAAGATAAATATATATCAGCCGGCCCGGTGGCCGAGATCGCTAAGGCAGTAGTGTCGTAGTGATCTCGGACCGAAGGGTCGCGGGTTCGAGTCCCGCCTCGGGCATGGTTGTATTTGTGTTCGTCCTTTCACCTCTTATCATCAATCACCATATCGTTTCATCCACATAGTTACCATACCGTTAACAGCAATAGTGGTCGCTAATGACCTTAGATGTTGATGCGACCTTAAATAACCAAAAAAAATATCAGTATTAAATGTTCATATATATCAGTATTAAATGTTCGTACTACACTGTAACACAGCTTATCTGGTAATAAGTATTGACTAGTCCGCACCAGCAGGACGAACATTAAATGTTGACAGTAAAATATAAAATGCAGGAGCAAGTGTGGAACGAATGGAGTTGCGGGAAGAGGGGCGGGAGGAGAAGCGGGTGGAGGGGCGGTTGGAGGAGCGGGCTAGCAGGCGGGACAGCTGCGTTGGGAAAGCAGCGCGGGGGCGCGGCTGGCGCTGTCTGGCTGTTCGGCGCCGCCGCCACCCCCGCCTCCCTCGTCGCATCGATCCCTCCGATGAATTCCGCGCCGGCTGCCGGGCGTTCCTCGCGGTCGACGGCGCCGCCGCCCCCGCCGCCCCCCTGCCGCCGCCCAGCCTTCGCCAGAGTGCGCATTCCCGGCGCCGCCGCCCCCGTCCTTCGCTGCCGCCCCTCTCCACTCGCCCAGCCCCGCACAGCCCCGCACACCATCGCTTCATCTGCTGTTCGCCGACGCTCCTCGACCGTACACAGCACTCTTATGTCTGCGTACTGCGATTCTGCGGATCAATCTGCAGGTGCGCTTCAAAAATCCTTGTTAAATCCTGTCATATTTCTATTGAAAAGCTGTGCCAAGTTTTTTCGCGATTAGCACAATCCATCCTATATGGCATTGCGTTTTGTATGAATCACTTCTTTGGGAGTGTCCAAGAGAAAACACGATGCGAGCTTCGACCAATGTCTTCTTAGTTTCGAAGAGGGGAGAGGCATGTCTGGCCAGGAGCGTCTTCGAGCCAGTCAAGGAACTCTTCCATGAAAACTTTCGTGTTGTGTTCCAGTCACATATGATTTATTTCACAGAAAGATAAAATTGTTATATAATGTGTTACAAATATATGAAAATAAATGAAACAATATAGCGCGCAGATGCAACTCGCAACACGCTGCAACACAGGACTAACGTACCCTCTCCCTCAGAAAAAATGTCGTTCAAAATTCTATCTTCCACACCGCGCCGACAAACTTGGACACCCCTCGGCCTGGGGGAGGGCAGGGGGAGGGACGCGTTGACCAATCGCTAGCAGGTAGAACAACAGTTGTCTGTGATTGGTGCAACATCCCAAGGGGCAGAAAGAACGCTGTCTCAGGGGGAGGGGGCTAGTTCGTTTACGTACGAGACGGAAATATCGTCATATTTCCCTGCCGAAGGAGATAGTTTGCCTGCGCGTACGCCACGACGAAAAAAATATTTCTAAGCGGGGTTTTCCGTCCAGAATGATTGTCTATAGACCAGTAAATATTTATCATTTTAGCAACAATTATTCTAACTTTTAATAATCAATTTGTAACTCCTGACAAACTGCTATTTTGAGATATTCATTTCAGGCACAATTTGCGGAGCCTTCCCGCCGTTCTAACGCATATTTCGAATTTGTTTATAAAATTATAAATTGTTGCAAAATTGTTAATTCGCGGTTTTTGGTTCTGGGACATCGGGAGACTCTCCCCCTTTAGATTTGCAAAATTTGGAAATTGTTTATAAATTTGCAATTGTTGCAAATTTTTTATTGTCTAATCTGAATGGCGTTTAAATGTGATGCAAAATTCCGGAATCCGTTCGGTGCTATTATATCTCGTTCTCGAGATATATGTAATTGTTTATAAGAAATTAACATCTTAGTAGACCCCATTTGTTTGCGCTTAATTCATTCGCGCTAGCAGAATAGCGTGGGATGGGCATACTGAAAAAACAGTTCTCCAATGCCGCGCTTTTGCCTGCCACATACGCTTAAAATGCACTTGCTTGTAAACAAATTCTGTGGCCAATTTAATTATGCTAAATTCGTATTTTTACGGCGAGTATGAGCATAACTTTTATTTGGTTTTTATATTCTCTTTTAAGTCCTACAATTTGCAAGTCGATATATTTATCAAATAGGAAAGAAATTGATTATAAAAAAATATTTTTCAAGGTGCATTACGCCCAAACAATTGTTTCTGTTTTTCTATCAAAGGGGTGTTGAGCAACCGAATAACTGTATTATTAATTTTTTTAAGTCCCCTGTTAACACCGAGAGTCAGAAACTATTTGTTCCTCTTGTTTAACCATTACCATTAAAAAATAGGGAAACATATTGCTTAGCTGTTTGCTATAAACTGCACTGGATTGGATGAATGTAGTGTTAAGGTTTTCAAATACAGAAATATTCAATTTTGTGTTTTGAAAGATCACATGAGTAGAATCACACATCACAATATTTACACAAGTATAGAAATTTCTAAATAAACGTATATAAACTTTAAGTTAATATTTTCAATTCAATTTATCATTCCTTTCTAAAACTGTTAATTTGATGATTTCATTGTATAATATTCAAATCAGAGCTTTATGTGCTAAATCTACGCATTGTTAATACATATTTTTAAACACCATTAATATATTTAATATACATTTAAAAGGTTTTTAGATTAGCGAACGTTTCAATGAAATTTCATGAATTCCTAAATGCTTGAAAATAAATACTTGTAAAATTAAATTATTGTAGCGTGTAAAAATATAACAAACCCACGTATTTGGTAAAACGAGTTGATATTACTAAAAGAAAGCAAAACAGATGTTATAACAATTCAAGGAGATTTAGCTTTTGTTTACAGTTTAGTAAATATCAATGCTCTAGCATTTCCCAGTGAAAATACATAGAACGAACTTGGTGGTCAAGTGATATGACCTTCCCAACACAGACTACATTTCAGTATCGTCAGAGTTCGAAGGTGGTTTGTTGGCCGCCATTCTACGAATCTATCAAAACCTTGAATTTTGCACGACCGTCTGTACAGGGAGAACGTAGCGGTTTATTAAACGGAAACGGGCCATTCGAGGTATCTAATGTGCACTCTTTGAAAACGTTTAACCATTATAAACTATCCCTAAGAAAAATATCAAATAAACAATGTTAAAGGTCACCAGCTTAACATTGCCTTTACTATTGGAATGTTTTCAACATCCCCAAAACCAACAGAAAACCCATGTTTTTACAGGTTATTATGAAACCAATTCAATAAATATAAGCATTTATTCACGTTATTATTTTTAAAACACTCAAATATCTACGATGTTATTTGATTCATGTCTTCATCGAAGATCTGAGATTAAAAACTGATAAGCAGAGAAAATTAAAGTAATTTTGAGTGATTGATGAAGTTGAATGATCAAATGAAAAACAATGTTTCTTGCTTCATATAATGCTATCGTGTTTAACAGACATGTAATTACATGTGATACCTATATTTAAACATCCAAACTAATGAAAATTTTCAAAATTAAAATCATCAATAAAACGTTGATTCATCAGCAAGGATTATATTATTAAATACTTTCTTGAGATTCATGTGCTCCTGTGTGAATAACGTAGTAAACGTGATTCGTATGATCCAGTTTCTCAGAATAATACAAAACCTGCTAGACACATACACTAAACATAATAGTTGTCAAATAGTTATTTACGTCATGAGTATCATAAGATATCTTATTACAATACGAAATTGGAGAATTATCAAACAAGACTCTTTAGCCGAAATTGTTAACCAATTGAATATTGTAATATAATGTTACCATTTGAATATCATAGAAAGTAAGACGCAATTTGTCAAAATTCATGTGAACTATAATTTTTCTTTAAATTTTACTCCTTATCCTGCGAAAGATGTGTGACAGTACTTATGTTAACAGTTCTACTGCCATGGGTTTAATTAATTAGTTTGCAGTACGCAAATTATTGTTTTTGGTTTTAAAGAAGCATGGATATACAGAGTATCGGGGAAGGAAACGTCGAAAGTTTGAAAAAAGCTGTTTAAACAATTTTAATCATACTTTGTCTAATAAACCACATAATATTTTGAATGGCTGAGCTGCAATAAACACGCAAATGTTGGTTTGAAAATATGATTTCTACGCAAAACTTTGCATTCTAGAATCATGTAAACAGACCAGAAACATGTAACATCTTTATTATTAACAATATAAATTAATATATTAGTTCAGAAAAAAATTAACCGAGAAATAAAAAAGCAGTCGAACTGTGAAAATTGGGTGCTTTTTTATTTCTAGGTTAATTTTTCTTTCTGATCAAATGTATTCATTTATTTTGTTAATCATAAACAATTTAGATATTAATGAAGTGTTTATATGCTTCTACAACGCAAATAGTTGCCTAGAAAACATATATCCAAACCAACTTTTGAATGTTTATTGCGGCTTAGCCATTTGGAATATCCGTGTAGTTTATTAGACAAAATAAGCTTAAAATTGTCTTAACAGCTATTTTTCGAAGATTCGACAGTTCTTCCCCGAATATCCTGTATATAAAAGGCTTGATTTCTGTTGGTACGCGACGGAACGGCGTTCCGGTTCTTTGGAAATAATTATGAAATTATATTATATATAAATAGCTATTGCTATTATATTAATAATTAATTCGAGGCGCGTTTCGGGGCCTAAGATTTTAAAAATAAAGGATATATGTATCATAATAACTCTTATGACGACACTGTTCTCAGTTACGTCAAGTTTTAATTTAGAGAATCAAAGTGAATGGTCTAAGTTTACTCACCTAAATAAAGTTTATCTTACTATACATACTATTTAGAAAGTGTTTTATGTTCAAAACAAGTGTTGCCTCAACAGCATATATTTTCACGTATTATTCGTAATTGCTATGCAATATTCAATACAGACTATGTGAACCTGCAAAAAAGAAACAAAAAAAAAGACCTACTGCAGCAGAAAATATTTTCCACTCGTCGGGATTCGAACTCGGGTCTTTAAAGTTAACTCACCTGACACGGTTCCCCCTCACCACCAGGTACACGACAAGATTACCTCCTTTCCGATGCGAAAACAAAG
>BLKR01017034.1:0-16517 GCA_011170035.1 Teleogryllus occipitalis
ATGTTGTGCATCAGTTCAAAATTTTTGAAAATGGGTTAAAATTAGTTTAATATTAGTACAAAATGATGGTATTTTTAGTATTTCGATATCATTGATTTTAATGGGTGGTGTTGCTAACTTAACGGTAGGTGAACCCCCGCAAACGTATACATTTTTTATTTTGATGTTGTGCATCAGTTCAAAATTTTTGAAAATGGGTTAAAATTAGTTTAATATTAGTACAAAATGATGGTATTTTTAGTTTTTCGATATCATTGATTTTAATGGGTGGTGTTGCTAACTTTACGGTAGGTGAACCCCCGCAAAGGTATACATTTTTTATTTTGATGTTGTGCATCAGTTAAAAATTTTTGAATTTGGGTTAAAGTGAGTTTAAAATTAGTACACAATGATGATATTTTTAGTTTTTCGATATCATTGATTTTAATGGGTGGTGTTGCTAACTTTACTGTAGGTGAACACAAACGTATACATTTTTTATTTTCATGTTGTGCATCAGTTCAAAAGTTTTGAAAATGGGTTAAAATTAGTTTAATATGAGTACAAATTGATGGTATTTTTAGTTTTTCGATATCATTGATTTTCATGGGTGGTGTTGCTAACTTTACGGTAGGTGAACGCCCGCAAACGAATACATTTTTTATTTTGATGTTGTGCATCAGTTCAAAATTTTTGAATTTGGGTTAAAATTAGTTTATAATTAGTAAAAAATTGTGGTATTTTTAGCTTTTCGATATCATCGATTTTCATGGGTGGTGTTGCTAACTTTACAGTAGGTGAACGCTGGCAAAGGTATACATTTTTTATTTTGATGTTGTGCATCAGTTTAAAATTTTTGAATTTGGGTTAAAATTTGTTTAATATTAGTACAAAATGATGGTATTTTTAGTTTTTCGATATCATTGTTTTTCATGGGTGGTGTTGCTAACTTTACGGTAGGTGAACGCCCGCAAACGAATACATTTTTTATTTCGATGTTGTGCATCAGTTCAAAATTTTTGAAAATGGGTTGAAATTAGTTTAATATTAGTACAAAATGATGGTATTTTTAGTTTTTCGATATCATTGTTTTTCATGGGTGGTGTTGCTAACTTTACGGTAGGTGAACGAACGCAAACGTATTCATTTTTTATTTTGATGTTGTGCATCAGTTCAAAATTTTTGAAAATGGGTTAAAATTAGTTTAAAATTAGTACAAAATGATGGTATTTTTAGTTTTTCGATATCATCGATTTTCATCGTGTGGGTGTGCTAACTTAACGTTAAGTTAGCACACCCACTCTTATACCCTGTTTTTTTTAATGTTCTGCATCGGTACAAAATTTTTTAATTTGGGTTAAAATTAGTTTAAAATTAGTACAAAATTATGGAATACTCTTTTTTGATTTTCTGGTAAGTGGGTGTGCTAACTATACGGACATGTGTCAAGTGCAAGTCAAGTGCAAAGTTATTTAGGTGTATCTATAAAAACCTTTAAAATTTATTTTGTAACTCCATATCATACATATCCAAACCATTAATGTTAATGGTTGATTGAAAAAAAGGAGTTTTTCTTTATTTTTACCCAAAGTTCTCTGTCAGACTACGCCTTTGTAATAACCAGATATCGGATGTTTAGGGAAATGCCTATTTTTTTCTAGAGAACGTATTTAAAGGCTGATAATATATGTCCACGAATCATGACAAATAATGACATATGACGAAGTTTTATAATGCTTATTCTTGCTTATTTTAGCACAAATGCCTATTTTTTGCATAAATACCTTTTTAGGACTTTTTTGCCTTTTATTTATTATATTTATATACAATGCTAAGACATCGGAAAATCGGCGATGGTCCAACGTGACCATTCATTACGAAACCTTCAATTCACGTCTTGACATTTAAAATTACGAGAGAAGTTCTGAAAGTATACCAACTGATTTTTCTCCATTTCCCTATTTCATAAATACCAGCCATGATCTGAGAACATGGACAATTGACAATACACAGAGGGTACCGAAATTTTAAGTGGAAATAAATATAAATTCCTAGAAGGTTTCAGTGTTGCTAGTGTTGGACTGCTAAAATATATGCCAGTCACATCGTTCAGACATCCTTCTCCGCATTCAAACTGATTTTGTCTCCCAGTCGTCGGAAATTTGAAATTGTGATCCTTGAAAAGTTACTGGTAATATGTAAATATTACTGGTTAATGGAAACTATTAATAATAAAATGTAGAAGAGTTGTAAATGTGTATATCTAGTTTTACATTAAAATACACGAACTGGTTTTGTGCATTTAAGTTTACAAAATAATATAGACAAAAATTACAATTTTTCCATTTTAATGTGTATGTAACTTATGACTACCTTTTTTCTCCTTATTCTTGACTTTTTCGGTGCCTTTTTAGGCGCCTAAAAGACGATTTTTTAGTGCCTAAACATCCGATGTCTAGTAATAACGCTTGGTATAGGTCCCCTTTCGTAATGTAGGGTTAAGAATTTTTTCCACGGAATTCTGTGCAGCAATCGACTGCAATCACGATCTTTTGCACATGCGCAGATGCACAAAAGTGATGCGAAACTTTAACTGTGCATGCACAGAAGATCCATATTGCTGTCGATTGCTGTATCACTTCGTGGTGGAAAAACTCCCTAGAGTAATAGTAGCGACATTGTGGTTTTAGTATAGCAATATCGATATTCTGCGCATGCGCAGTTCGAGTTTCTCATGCTTTTTAGCAATTACCTATGGACAGAAGATATTGCTGTCGATTACTGCACGCTAGGCTGTGCTGACACTCCCTAGCAGGGAGTTTTTGCACAGCGTAGCATACAGCAATCGACAGCAATCTCTTTAACACGGTATTCCGCTTTTATCTGCGCATGTGTAACTTGTGCTGCGTATACTCAGAGGCTCGAGACTACTGTTGATTGTTGCAAAAAGTTCCTAATTAGACCCTCAAATAACTCGATCGTACCATAACTTGGTCAGTGAATAAATCGAACCTATAAAGAATTGAGCCTCAAATATCTCGACCTAGAAATAAATTCAACCTCGAATAACTTCAACCTCATAAAAGTGGATCCTCGATAAACTTAAACTTCCAATAATTGTTGTTATTCCATTGTTTCCAATAACCAATCGCTGCAATTAAGTCCGTTGGCTCACCTCCAACATGGTCTGCATTATTGGGCACCTTGGAATATGGTACTACTGTCTTTTGTCCTGACAGCTGGGTGAAGATTTACATCTCAACGAATTTGCATTTAGTGTACAGTGTTTACACTTAAGACGTTTACGATGCAATAATAGTAGACATACAGACAGTTACGATGCATTGCAATGAAGTTCCACTTCGGGTAGTAATGAAACCATCCACAATGTAGGCTAGTTCTGAAACAGCAGCGCTTTGTTCCAAGCAGAACGGGTATCCTCACTTAATTTCGTTGGCGAATGTAGGTTACTGTACTGTTGACACGCGTGAATGGTTCAATTAAGCATGGTGGTAAGACGTCACATCCGATTGTTATTTTAATCCAATTGGTGACCTTGTTATAAAAGACGTTACTCTATTTTTTCTCAATGTTAAAATAAGAATCATTGCAATACAATTCGTGGCGGACTTGAATGCTCGTAATTATTGTTAAAGCCCACATTTGTAGAAAACTCTGTAATTTTTTTACTTATTGAAATGTAATAAATATATTTCTTAAGAATATGGTCGCAGTAAGAGCTGCTTCTGTTGTCAGCTTAATGGAGAAGTCATATTGTGCAACAATTTGAGACTACGACATTTGATACAGTTTCACTTTATTAACGATTCTATTTTAAAGAATCTTATGTTATTTGAATGCAAAATAAGGAATCGTAACTTCCAGAATACCTTAAAAGATAAAAAAAACATTTTGCAGAATTCGCTTACTAATATTAAATGCAAGATGATAAACTCCCATTAGCACAAGTGTCCCATAAAGCTCTTCAGGCAGTGACATCATACGAACCAGCTCGTGTTAAATACCCTACACTCTTGCACTGATTGAAAAAAGGACTTATTTTCGCTACACTCAGGGCAATATTGCAAATTCCCCCGACAGTGTTTGATGCGCCATTTTAGACTCACATGTTTATTGGGAATGGCAGTAAAATAAATTTAAGTAGAGTTTATTTACTCATTATGCTATCCAGATGTCATGTTTTCAGAAATAACCGCTCCCCATTCTTCCTTCATAACTCAAGATGATTGAATTTTAAACCGTAAAATCCTTTTATATGCGAACAAGTTTGTGAATAATAAAGAAAATGCTGGGGTTCCAATGGTGGGAAATTGATCATAGTTTTAAATTTTCCATCGTATATTTAAAAGTATAATATCTAGTGTTTTATAGGAGAAATAAACTTCATGAAAGATTTCAGAAGGTAAAAGCCAAGTCGAACTACGTAATACTTTTTAAAAATAGCTATTTCTCAATATAAATTCTCATTCCAAATAATTCACATGTCGGTGATTTTGGTACTAAAAAGGTCTCTTGTATAAAGTAGACTCGCGATAATCCGTGGTTATTTGGGCTGATGGTACTTCGGATTACACGGAGGAAAGGAAATTACATGACGTACATTTTAACTACAATCTATAACGAAGTCAAATTTAATGTGCATATTCTATAAACATTACTCATACACACATAAATGAGCGCAAAACCGGTCACAACAGTGTAGCAGACAGACTGACACTGGCACCGACCGCCGCACACATGACCTTCGATGAGGTGTTGCCAATCCCTCAAGAACCAGCTCTTGATTATCGCCGCTTGGGTGTTCGTTAGGTCACTTGACGCACATCAGGCCAACTCGGATTGCACGGACCTGCAGCGGTAGCTCAGTGCATCAACTGATGACGCTGCAGCGCCTCTGACCGGGAGGTCCTAGGTTCGAGTCCTGACGACGGCAAGATTTACGACACTAGCTTTTCAGCTAGGTCGAATTCAGTCGCTGTATGGAAGAGAATTCTAGTGGCCGGCTGCTCTGATCGGTAGTTTTCTGTGGTTTCTCCGATCACCACCAGGCGAATGCCGGAGCAGTACTGTAACAAACGGGCCACAGACCGCGCGCGATTTTTCCTTCATCTTCCTTGTCCCATCCTCTCCCCTTACACACACACATACACACAGACTTACACTAGCATGCACTACACTACCACATATTCCGGAAGACCGGTCGGGAAATTTGAGCTTGTCCCGGCTGGGGCGATGCCCCGCTGGTGGGAGAGTCCTGGTTAGGGGGAAACCCGTTAGCCGACGGTAGGTCGACGCCGGACTCACCATCCAGTGGTGGAATATATTCGACACTAGCTTATCAGCTAGGTCGAATTCGGTCGCTGTCTGGAGGAGAATTCTAGGCGCCGGTTGCTGTAATCTGTTGTTTTCCGTGTTTTCTCCGATTAACACCAGGCGAATGCCGGAGCAGTTCCCTAACAAACGGGTCACCGACCGCGCGGTCCTCACGGACCGCGCCATCCAGCGGGGGAAGATCACCGCCACCTGCCGAGGAAAAAAACATGCACTACACCTACGGGACTAATGACCGAAGCTGTTAACGCGCTCGTAATCACCAACCAACAATTCGGATTCCACGGAATCTCGGATTAGCAAGGCTCGGAGTATCGCGTATCTACTGTGCCAAGAAAATCGTGGATTGGCTTTCAGGACGCTGTGCATCCCTGCCGCGTATCGACCGAGAGAATTCTTGAGGCGTCGAGAGAAAACGCACGACGCGTGGCGCAGCGTGGAGCGGGAGGGGGAGGGGCTGCGTCGGGAGGGACGCCGTGCGCCACGTGTCGCCCTTAGCACGCGCCGCCCCTCCCTCAGGCTCCTCGCGGCCGCGCCCCGGGCGGACGTGCCGTCACGCGCGGCCCGTGCGCCCCGCAGGCCGCCACACTCTGCGCCCGGCCCCACCCCCTCGCGCCATGCCCACCTACCACCGCCATAACCACCTCGCCGAAGGTTTAGACGGTGCTGCTACCACCGAAACCATCGCCAACGGTACTGACACCAACGTCGCCACCGTCACAACCACCACCATGCTGAAGTTTTAGACTTCTTTCCATCACCGACACCATCGCCATCGTCCTAGCCACCCTCACCGTCATCCCCGCCATTAACGCCAACGTCTTTACCATCGACAGAACCTCAACTATGCTAAAGTTTTAAACGGCAGTGCCACCACTGACACATCAACTGCAACTTCCCATTAACTGTAATATCTTGCATTTTTGCCATAACTATCACTGTTTCATTTGTGTAAATGCAGTTGTGTCATAATAAAAATTTCTAATTAAAATAACGCTGCCAGAATTTGCTATAGATCGGCTTACACTACCTTCTCCGCCTTGCCTTCTCTGCAACCTCCCACCATCACCATCACACCATCACATCACAGCTAGTCATCACCATCACAGCCGCCACCCCTTACTCCCCCACCCTCACCCTCACCACTACAGCCACCACTACCACCGACACCCATCCCCACCACCACCACCACCAAGAACAAGAGCAACAACAACAGCCTCCACTCGCCGCCCCTCACCCTGCCCTCCCTCTGCCCACTTCTGTCTCAGTATCCCTCACCATCCGCGTCATCTCCTACGTCACCGTCGTCACCAGATCACCGACACCGTTGTCGATATTTTCACTCCCATCTTCTTTTTCGTCGTCAACCGTCGTCACCAGATCACCGACACCGTTGTCGATATTTTCACTCCCACCTTCTTTTTCGTCGTCAACCGAGGTCCCCCTTCCACTCCGCCCTGTCTGGAAACATCACTTCTGACCCCGGGCGCTCCCGGCGCCTCCTCCTTTGCTCCAACAGCCTCCACCACCACCGTCACCAGTTCTACTTCCGTCGTGCCCGCCCCTGCGTCCACCATCCGGCTCCACCACTATCACCCCTGCCTCCGATGCCGAGGAGCACGAACGCGAGTGCGAGCGCAACGCGACCCCCAGCGCACCGCCAGCGAGGACGTGCCCACGAGCGCCTGCCGCAGGCGGCGGAAATACGAGAGTGTAAATTCTAGAGGGTTCATGGAAGCAGGCTGAAGTGGCTTTGCTAGAAGAGCCACCTGCTGGACGAGGCTGCGCCAACAGGCCAAGAAAAACTGGGAGGGCTGTTCAAGGAGTCCGGTCTCCTCCAACTTCAGATAATATCAATGAAGTGTTGTCGCATTAAGATTGAAGATGAACAGAGAAGTTTGTACACACCAGAAAGTCATACATTAGTATTATTTCTGGTGTGTGTTTGTGTGGCACGGAATACCAAAAAATGGCTTACGTTAGTAGTAGTGATGGCAAATTTTAGCAAAACATCGATACATCGATGATTCGATACATCACTAAAGGGTTTTCGATGTCTATGAAATGTCTATGACGATGTCTATGACGATGTATATGACGAGAAAACATCGATTTTTTAATTATAGATTAATAAAAATGCTATTTTCCTATCTATTTTTAATTACAGTCCTTAAAAGGGATATATTTTATTGTTAGGTTTACATCATGTTAGTAGTATGTAAAAATTATTATCGAATGTAAAGAATAAAATTAACAATAAAGAACATCGTGTTTTGCTATCGATTTCGTGTTTCAATGTCGATTCAGGCAGTGACACGCCTGCGATAACACACATTCATAACACGAACAACTCCCAAACTTCCTCAGATTGCACAGGCGAAATGTGCAGCGTGATAAAGACGATGACGCAAAAAACGATATTGCTGTGGATTGCTGCTACTCTACAATGTGCTTAAACCCCTTTATTAAAAAAATTAAAAAATGAAAATTAAAAAAACCCATCGATGTCTTTGTAACAAAATATCGATGTGAAGAAAACATCGAAAGCAAAATATCCGTGTTAATATATCGATGTTTCTGGTGGAAAACATCGATGTTTTTGCCATCCCTAATTAGGAGTGCCGGATGGAGTGGGTATAGTAGGTGTGTGAAGGACGATGAAAGATTCAAATCATTTCGGACTTCATTCAGCTAATGTTGGAATTAGACATAGGGGGCTGGGTACAGAAAGGTGACTGAATGTGAGGCGTCTTTCGTCCTGAGAGTGCCGCTTTCTTGAACTCTGGTTTTCATCCTCTCGTATTTCTACCGCCTGCGGCAATCACCCATCGACATGTCCTTGCTAGCGGTGCACTCGTCATCGCGTTGTGGGGCGTTCGTAGTTTTAAGTTGGTTGCTGGTTGGATAATGTTAGATGTTTGCAACATGTTACTGAGAGTAGCACTAACATATTTCCAGAAAAGCTCAGGTTTCCAATGACAGAAAATCACCACGGTATTTGCAGTGCCACTGTGCTCCACCACACATGAAACAGTCCTCATATTAGTGAATCCTAAATGATTTTAGTTAATCAGGCGAAATAAGTGAATAAAAATCTAACTGCTTATGAAATTTAGCTTGTGAATATGATATGCTTATAAATTTTAGCTTTTCGCTTGTGAAATTTGGACCCTCAAAGTAGTGTTGGACCCTACAACATTCTTGTTTCTGGGGATATACATTAAAGAAACCAAGTTTGCATAGAATAGAATGTAGAATGAATAACGAAAAAATCGAAACTCAATTTCAGTGCATAGTTTGCGACACATATTATTGACGTCTCCAGAACTTTTGATAGGATAAATTAAGTAGTATCGCTCAGAATACCGGTGGAAAACTGTCATTTACGCATTAGTTTCATGAAACTTTATTCGTGCTTTTAAGTCATCCTATGTTTGATTTATATGCGTCTGAAGAAATTATCGTTTGATATTTTGTCATTGAAGGGAAAGATAGATCATTATATTGTATTTTTATTGTACATATTCACTATGTTTGTCATTGACGTATACCTCATATTAAAGCCATAAAAATTATAATACCCGATAGATTCTATCTTCAATTGTACTTGAAAAATGTTTTGTAGGAGGTGAAGTTGTAATGTATTTGTCTTGACAGTACTACTTCCAATTCTGGAGTTACTCCTTATAAAAGGACTGATGGACTATCTGTCTGTATCAGCTTCTGCTCTAAATGAACATTGAAATGAAAAGGCAGCAGTTAGTTTAGCCTTAAGGCGAACCGAAGTGAGTCATAGTACTGCAATGATGTCACTGCGGACGAGTAAACAAAGGAGAATGTGCTTCGACAGTAACGAAACTGAAGACTGATGAGGTTCTTTAAAGCTTTTACGTTAATCGCTATTAGAAAGTGACATGGTCCCAAAACATTCATTCCATATCTTGTTCTATTCCTATTTTTAATACATAAAAGCAAAATGAAAGCATTGCTTAGTTACAGGGACGAAGGAATAATAATCTAATTTTTATCGGCAAATACTGCTTGAAACACTATATTTTGATGTTTGTATATCTACCTACCTTTCTGAAAGGTTTGCTATGGTAGATAAGCAATTGGGTTATCTATTTTGACATAAACTACATGAGAATTTCAATATCATTCATCACACAAACAACATCGAGAGGGTAAATCGTGACCAAAGAATATTGTTTACATTTCAATTAATATGTCACAAGATCACGTTATATTCATAAAACTTCTCCAATTCAATATTGTTAAGCTACTTGCACTTTCATTCTAGAAATAATGAAACATATTTTAAGAAAGCCAATTATATTATGAATTGCTATTATTATTATTATTATTATTATTATTATTATTATTATTATTATTATTATTATTATTATTATTATTATTATTATTATTATTATTATTATTGTTATTGTTATTGTTATTGTTATTGTTATTATTATTATTATTATTATTGTTGTTATTGTTATATATTGAATTAGTATTCAAGGTTGAAATATACGGTAATATCTCTCCTTAGTAAGGCATGCATGAGTTTCATTAAGAAATGCCTGTTGCAAGATGAACTTAAGTTGATGCTAATGATCTCTACCCTACCCATGATTTTAATAATTATTGTAAAATGTTCAGTTTTGTTATAAGGGTCAGTTTTCAGTTTGTAGTATTATTGAATGTTAGTTAACGCCAAGAAAAACAGTGCTAACGTCTCTATATGGACATGTTTTAAATTTTACTTTGGATATGCATGTCAAAACGCCAACAAACCAATTAATTATGAAAATATATAGGCGAAATATTTTTACCTGTACAGAATTTATAAAACTTAACGGTAACATTTAGTGTTAACGGGAGGACTCTTGGCGTTCTCATTCTGGCTTCAATATTTGGGACGTACGTCCATTGACTCATCCTAGGAACAAACTAGTTCAGAACCAAAACTTTGATCCCAGCAGCAACAACTACCACCACAACTACACATCAAACATCTTAAGAACAGTAGTGACAATCACTACTAAGCTTCTGCGTTTTAATGAAAAGTAGTTTGACGTCAACTTTAAAATGGTTAGTGCGATACATTTTTCACTCGTAATAACCGTATGTATTCATTGGAAGCATTTCGTTACCAACATTTATTGTAACCAGTGCTTTCCATTTTCTTCTCATCGTTGCGTGAGCCTCACACTTAGTGAGGTGTGTTTTGAATGGATGGGTCGAGGGGAGGGATTCTATTTTAAGGCCTACTCATAGCCTATGTGTAGCGTGGGGGGGAGTGGAAGCGTGGAGTTGGTTTCAGATGCGCCCTTGACGCATTAGCGCCGAGGGAGTGCTTTTTGTGCGGCGCCGCTGCAAGTCTGCGTTGCTCCCTGAGGCCCCTTGCGGGCGGCGAGAGTGGGGAGTGTGAGAAAGTAGACAACGGAAATGCGGCCGTCTTACCCAACAGACCTGCGAGATGTGGGGAATCCTCAAGTTGGGAAAGGTTGTGAATTTTTGAAACAATTGAAATAATGTAGTAGTGAAATAATAAAAAATGATTTGTTATATTCGATTTACAAAAACTAAAATGAAATTGAGGGAATGTTATAAACTAAAGCATAAATTGATATTTCAATGTTTATTTATATACATTCTTGTAATTTCTAAGAAGACCGTTAATTTTTGTCACAAAACATGAAGCATTGATATGTTGTGAAAATACTTTTGAATGGTATTATTTAATTAGTTTAGTAACCTTAAAACAATATACTAAATGTATACAAAAACATGCAAAATTTGAACTTCTTCAAGTTATAATTATAGGTGATTTTTCGAATACAAATGTATTACACATTTATTCGAAATTCGAAACACATTAATTACTCTTGTTCTAAAAAACCAATTAAGATTCAATGGTTACGAACAAACAACTGTTCCACATAAAATTATTACACCTTTTTATTCAAAAGCCATTATTTAGAAGTAGTTTTTATGTGCATTTATGAAGTACGATCACAATCACTGGGAAGACTTCCAGGGTATATTAATCCATTTGATACTGTTAGTTGATTTGCTCTTTGGGCTCCAAATGTTTAACCCAATTATTGTTTTGCATTTTGAATTTACCACCCAAATAATCTTATCATTATCAACGTTGATGTTACTATTGTGATGCTACATCCCTAAAATGGACTTAGGCGACCTTGTGTAATGATCTGATATGTGGTGTTGCTGAAAAGTTACGCAGTGAAAACATGATAAAATGTATGTGTGATATGCCTGGTATGCCTTTACCTTCCATGCCACAGTCGGAAACTGAAAGCTGCAAACATGGTGTACGTGATTGGAATTTTAGTGAAATGTAGTTGTGTTCATCGGCTAGCCTGCACTTCAGACTGTCCCTTGGATATTATGGCAACATAATAGGACGTGTCCGTAGATACACAAAATAGAAGCCATAGGAACACATTTGGATTGGATCCCTTCTGAGCACCGACGAAGGTATCGTGAATGCTTGGAGAGAGAGGGTGAGCATATTACGACGAGCTTTGTGCGATGTGCCGGGGCGGTGCGTGAGCCCCACGAAAGGATGAGGTGTGCCAGAGTCGTGGAGGAGCGCTGGGGGAAAGCGCAGGTGAGGAAAGAGGTGTAGCGGGGATGACGTGAGACAGGGAGAGGTGTGACTTGACAGGACAGGAGGAGAAGGTGAGGTGAGGCGGAGCCTGGTGGGGTGAGGTGAGGCGGGACGAGGTGATGCGGGGCGGAGTGAGGGATAGTAGGAGGTATATGTGTAGTGTATAGTGGGAAGGTGGGGTGAAGAGTTGAGAAACGTCGAGGCGCAGCGAAGCGAGTCGTGGTGGGGTGGGGCAGAGTGAGGAAAGGCAGGGTGTTGTGAGAGATGATGGGAATATAAAGCGGGGCAGTGTGAGAGATTTTGAGGCGCAGCGAGGAGAGTCATGGCGGGGCGGTGTGAGGAGAGACGAGACAAGATACAAGTAGTGTTACGCGGAGAGGTGTGACGAGGTGGGGCGAAGCAAGCGCGTCGAGGCAAGATGGAATGAGGAATGTGGGGGGCAGTTGGTGAGATGAGGCGAGGCCAGGCGAAGCGGGACGGAGTGAGGCGGGGTGGGCGAGCTTTGTATGGCGGGGTGGAGGCATGACGTGGCCGGGCTATCCAGGACGGCGCGAGGCGGGGTGGAGGAAGGTGCGAGGCGTTGAATGGCGGGGTGGAGGCTTGGCGTGGCGTGGCAAGGCTATGTAGGACGGTGCGAGGCGGGCGTTGAATGGCGGGGTGGAAGCGTGGCGTGACGTGGCCGGGCTATGCAGGATAGTGCGAGGCTGGCGTTGAATGGTTGAGTTGGGGGCGTAGCGTGGCCGGGCCAGGACGGTGCGAGGCTGGCGTTGAATGGTTGAGTTGGGGGCGTGGCGTGGCCGGGCCTGGACGGTGCGACGCGCGCGTTGAATGGCGGAGTGGAGGCGTGGCGTGGCGTGGCGTGGCGTGGCGTGGCGTGGCGTGGCGTGGCGTGGCGTGGCGTGGCGTGGTGTGGCTTGGCGTGGCCTGGCTACGCAGGACGGTGCGAAGCGGTCGTTGAATCGCAGGACGGAGGCTTAGCGTGGCGTGACCTGGCTACGCAGGACGGCGCGGGGCGGGCGTTGAATGACGGCGTGCGTGGTATGGCGTGGCCAGGCGTTGCGGGAGGGAGCGTGTCGGAGCGTGGGGCGTGGGTCGGGAGCGCGCGCTGGGCGGGGGTCCCTGGGGAGCGCCTTCCGGAGGGAAGGATGATCCCCCAGCCGCCGCGCCGCGCCGCGCTGTTTCTTGCGGCCCGCGCCGCCCTTGGGAGCGCGACCCGCCGCCCGCCGCCCGCCGCCCGCCGCCCGCCGCGCGCCTCGCAGCTCCCGCGCGACCGCCCTCTCGCCGCTGCGCTTCCTCTTCTTGCGCCGCGTCGTTAACTGACGGCGCTCATCTCATGGGGATCGGGTCATTCAGCTTACATGCAGTCTATTGACCTTTCCTAGTCATTTGTCTATTTCATTATCTGAAGCCAGGGCAACATCTGTTTTTTAATTTTCTTCGTGGCTATCGATGTAGTGTTGATAAAAAATACTTTGGTAATATTGTCTTGTACTCGGTTTCACTGATGAAACTAATACTTTATTTATTTCCTTTTCGAGTCATGCTTTGACTTTGTTCCAGCGGTGAAGACTACTTGATTAGAGTTGATTTTATAAAACTAAATTATTGCAAAATCGTTCAATTATCAAAGCACGTGATCCTTGAGAAAATCAGCAGTGGCCAACCCAATGAACAAATATCAGTGTTTTAAGATAATCTTATTACACGTAGATTCGTATTAGTCGACTTCATTTGTATAATTATTTTGCAGTCACAAATAATGTCCATTGAAGAAAGTCAGTAATATTCAACACCTTTCTCTCAACTCTGGTGAGGCTCAAAACGTAACTTGGGCTGCACTTCACTTGTTTGTAGTATTTATTAATGAATTTGTTTTATTTTTAGTTTGGTTAAGTTCACACAATAGTGAAAATTAGATATCTACTTGATACTTTGATATCTAATTTCGTTTCACAATATACAGTATTAATATATATTCAGCCTATATCCGAATTGTAGGTGCTGCAGTTATTTGTATTGTTATTTCCATTATATAAAGTACATAAATAATTTAATAGCACAATGACAGAACGACAAAAAACAACGGAACTGGTATTACTCTTATCACAATTGATAAATTCACTACACTGTTAGAAGTTTTACATATTTACATTTACATCTTTTAACTACTTTGTTTCATTTATCAGTATGCTCGCAATTAAAGTATAATTTCTACCTACAGTCATAGCCTCATATCATACAAGAAACTGTGATGTCAATGCGCCCCTCTTTCATAACCGTGATGTCAGTTATGTTAATTCTCCTCAAACAATTACTGGCAATTTTTTTGTGGACATTACATATTTCAAATATTATTTTAAAAAGGAACCACTCTAAGAAATGAATTGAGGATGCCATTTTAGAGCTGAATATTTCAGCGTGTTTGATGTGCGTTTTTCAAACATCTGCACTCTGTGTGTCATATTCATTCTTCACTCCAGCAGAGTGCTCATGTGGTGCAGCCCCTAGCAAGAAAACAACTCGAGCCATCTGCCATAGTATCGGCGCGACTGGAATTTCCTCATGAATTACAATGTCTTGAAACATCCATAGTAAAGATTCATAGATATGAATGAGTATCGTAAGTGCCACATTATCAACTACACTGAAGCCAAGGGCGCATTTCAAATGCGTGTGTGAAATCGGAAAATTACTCCATGTTCAAATTTAATTCGTACTTAATTTGTGCAATGAGTAATCAAATAACAGCCTAAAATGTATACTATTTCAAGTTAGCCGTCAGAGGAAGCTTGCTTTCGCGTTGCATGATGTAAAACTGTGATTCAGTGGTTAGAACAGAAGAATGAGATCAAATGTCAATACTCCCAGTATTCCATATTCATGTTCTCTCCATACGCCGACCCTCTCCCTATTCTTTATACATGAGTGAATATTGAATAACCATATTTGAAATAACCCAAGTTGTTCTTATTTGAGCATGAAAATCGTGAAACCTGGTAAATTTCTGGAATATTCTACACGTTTTCAAGGAATAGGAGCATGAAAAAAAATGTATTTATAGTTTGACTTGAAAGTATCGAAGAAATTATGTTAATGCATTTGTTGGTCACCTGCTTCGAAATATTTTTACGACAATTTCTTTAACTTCAGAAAAGCCACGACAAAAAAATTCCTGGAGTCGCATTCAACAGTAGAAGCTGAAGAACCCTTTCGAAACACAACTCCCAACCCACCTTAACGTGACGTAAAAATCCATTACTTCTCGGGCAATTGTGTTGACCGAACCTGGCGACTACCAGCGGCCTCCGAGAAGCCGATGCTTGTGGCCGTGCTAACGCATTGTTTGCTCAGATCTCACGATTCGCGCAGTGAAAACACCGAGAACTTTGGGCTGCACGCCGCGGGCAAAGCGTTTGTCGAACGCGAAAAAAATCAATATTGTACCGGCACGATTGTCTTCTTGAAAGGGACGCTGGCTTGGGTGCGCTGCGGGGAATCCAGCGTCCCGAGAGCAGATGGCGCTTCAATGGCCTCGTGGAGACGGTCGTGCCGCGCAGCTTTGCACCTCGATCATGATCAGGATCGATTTTTCTGAGGTGGAATGTGACGATTTCAGTTGGAGGGTCCTCTAGCGGCTGAATGTTTAGTTTCATGACTCGCTGAGCATCATGCTAAAATGTTTGCAAATGGTCTTTTTGGGTTGTGATGAGGATTAATCAGGTCGATCGTGATCAGGATCGACTTCGTGTTGCGGAATGTGACGATTTATGTGCTAGTGTCCTCTTGGGGATGTCTGTTTATTTTCATGGCATACGCAGCAATAGAGGATACTTCATTTGTCGGAGAGGAATTTTTAGTAGTGTCCTTTAGCTTCGTGGTAAGAATTACCAGGTTGATCATGATCAGAATAGACTTCGTGAGATGGAAAGTGATGATTTCTGCTCTAGTGTCCTCTTGCGGTGACTTTTTTTATTTTAAGAACACGATGAGCATCACTTTAGACTTCATTTTCCAGGATGGAATTTTTAGAAGCGGCCCTTTGATAAGGATAAGTATCGATCATGATCAGGATACACTTCATGACGATAGAATGTGGCGATTCTGTACTAGTGTCCTCTTGCGGTGGCTGTTTATTTTCATGACACGTTGGAAATCAGGATAAACTTAATTTCCCAGGGAGGAATTTTTAAAAGAGGTACTTTAGCATTGAGGTAAGGATTCATCAGGTTGTATCATGATCAAGATCAATTTAGTGAGGTCGATTGTGAGGTGATTTCTTTGCTAGTGTCCTCCTGCGACATACTGATGAAGATTAAGTTTATTTATGGAGGTGTAGGAGTTTTAATAGTAGCCTTTTTTTACTGTCGTGATCAGGTCGTTCATGATCAGGTGTTCATGACTTCGTGGGGTGTCATGTGGCTATTTCTGTACTTGTGTCCTCTCAGAGGCCTGTTTATTTTCATGACACGATCATCAGAGTAGACTTCACTTGCCAGGGTGGAATTTTAGTAGTGGTCCTTTAGCGTCATAATAAGGATTATCAGGTTGA
>BLKR01017035.1:0-16491 GCA_011170035.1 Teleogryllus occipitalis
TGTAGCGCCAAGAAAAATATTTCGCAAGATAGCCAAATCATTCTTTGCAAAGAAATGATTTGACAATTTTTTATTAAAGTAAAGTACTTTAATTAACAAAATCCATATTCAATTTGATGCCATTTCGAATAATTTATGAAGCAAAAATGTTGCAAATAAGACATAAAATAGCAGCAATCAAAAATGTAATTGTTTTATCGAAACACGAGAAGTCTGATTTTTATTTAATAGATAGATTCCGCCGGTCTTATTGTGGTTCTTTAAAGAATAAATTTTCAGCATTTACCTATTCCGTACTGGATGGGATGTCGGCTCACGCAGTAATATTTAATTGTAAGAATGTGGGAGTCGGGCATCAATTAACTTAGATCAATAGTTTCATGCACTAACAAGTTCAGAATTCGAATCACATTTCAGATAGGTTTCAAAATTTTCTGGGTCTATATCTTATCCCATTTTGCCTCACATCTCCAGACACAAAAGCTTCGCTTTTTGGTTTTGGAAAACGGCAAAGTCCCTTGACAAACTTCGTCTTTGGGACGCCGAATCCACCGAGAGCGTTTGCTCGTGAAGTGGTTTTGTGAAAAAGGCAAACATATTCTTTGGCTTTATGCCTACATCTTTTCCGGATTCTGTTTCGACTTCAATTCGTCTCATCAGCTTGGGAAGTGCACGAAAACAGCGACATGGCTGTCTGTGCTACCCAAGGACAGAAAGTGGGTGTTTTTGGAAAACTTTTGAAACCATTCGTACCCCACGAAGTTATGCCGGCTTTGGCTTACGCCTTTGCTTTGGCTTTAACATATTTGATTTTTCTCTATTGCTAACAAATAGAAACACCCTAAGCTCTACTACTACTACAAGCAAAAGGAAAGTTCAACAAAACGTGCGCATAGTGAAGCTACATTTACGTTCAGAAGCAAATCAAGGGGCCATCTCAGCATTTGCTCAATGGATCAGGGAAACTGGACAAAAACCCGATCGAGATGGGGGTCATTGACCCGGAAGCTGAAGTACATTACTTGTTACAGGCATTTAAGTCTTTTTTAAAATTATACAATGCAAATGTTAACTAATTCATTATACTACATGAATGTTTTGTTAAAGTAAACATTGAATTGAGGCATTGTTCTGTCGTACATATTTATTAGTGCAAAAAGCTTTTCCCGCTATTGACGCAGGGCAATGCCCTGCACCCTCGCTGTCTTCTTGGACCGAGGCCCCCAGCCACCTCAGAATTGGTATGTCAGTTTGCTCTCCTTAATTTATGTAAATTTATTTACTTATTGTTTTACTTACCAATTCCCCACAATATTTTTATTTTATTTTATTTCATTCATTTTCTCCACTTCAAAATATTTCTTCTGTTACTAGTACTCTTCATCAAAATTATGTTTATATATTCATTTTCTACAATGCTATGTCTCTTAAATTCTAATTATATTCAATATATCTTATATTTGACTCTTAAATGTAATTTGGTATATTAATGTTGTTATTATTATTATTATTATTATTATTATTATTATTATTATTTTATTATTTCATTGTAGCACTGAAGATGGCCGCAATGCGGCCGAAAAAGCTTTTTGCACTAATAAATATGTACGACAGAACAATGCCTCAATTCAATATCGATACAAATGTCATAAACGCTGCACCACTTCCTACAAAGTAAACATTATTTTTCTTTTTGATGATTAGTATTGTCTAATTGTATAGAAACAGTTTTGCAGCAGAAAAGATTTTACTTTTAACTTAAATTTGTGTACCAATTTTAATTGTTTAATTTCATCTGTCAATTCATTGTAAAGTAACGTACATGTATTGTATGTGGATTGCTTGTAGTGAGTTGTAGATACTGACACTTGATGAACATGATTTCTACGTCGTGTTGTAACTATAAATATCAGTATTACTTGAAAATATGTTCCCACTGTTAAGTAAGTCAGTTTTGACAAATACTACAGATTCGTAAATAAATAGGCAAGGCAATGGTAAGATTACAAGCTCAATGAAAAGAGGCTTGCAGGGATCACGTGGATGGCATTTTTTCATTATTTGGATAATTTTCTTTTGTAATCTAAATGTCTGGGCACTAAAGGAAGAGCTTCCCCAGAATATTATGCCAGATCTCAGGCGGGAATGTACATTTGCAATTTTGAGTTTGTGCTAATTTTGAGTTTGATTTGAAAAAGATTATTGCTTTATCGACATTGAGCAAATTAGGCCTTATGATAAGAACTATTGGATTGGGTTATTATGATTTAGCCTTTTTTCATTCATTAACTCATGCATTATTTAAGGCATTATTGTTTATATGTGCTGATGTAATTATTCATAGCTTAAATGATCTTCAGTATATTCGTGGTATAGGGGGTATTATTGATCAGATGCCTTTGACTTCTGTATGTTTTTTTGATTTCTAATTTGGCTTTATGTGGCATACCTTTTTTGTCTGGATTTTATTCAAAGGATTTGATTTTAGAATTAAGATACATGAGAAATTCTATTTTTTTTTTTTTTTTTTAATTTTTTCTTTCTACTGGGTCGACTGTTATACTTTTCATTTGATTTATTGTTATAGTAAGTGAATTTAATTTTAAAAGAATGCATTGCTAAGGAGATCAAAATTATGGGTTTATTGGTCCTATATTTATGTTGGTATTAATATCTGTAATTGGAGGTTCATTATTATCATGAGTGATGTTATGTACTCCTAGAATAATTTGTTTACCTTTTTACATGAGGACTTTGACTTTACATGAGGACATTGGCTTTGATGGTAAGCTTTTTTGGTGGTTGAATAGGTTTTGAATTCTATGATGGTAAATTATGATAGATTTTGTTTTACGAATTGTTATTTTGTGGGATTTTGTGGTGCAATATGATTTATGCCTTATGTTTCTTCTTATATAATTAGTTTATATCCTTTATATGGTGGTTTAAAAATTGCTCGTGTGATTTGATTGCGGATGAAGAGAAGAGTATGGAGGTCAGGGGATATATATGTATTTATATAAGATAAGAATAATAAATCAGGAATATCAATATATTTATTTTAAATATTATTTGTTAAGATTCATATTTTGAGTGTTCATTTTTACTATATTTTTGGTTTGTATGGGAAATTACTGAAACTGCTTATGTATAGAGTATAACATTGAAGATGTTAGGGAGATATTTATGTCTTTAGATAATTAATTGAAACCAAAGAAGAGCTATATTATTGTTAATAATACCATTGAATTTATTTTGCAATTAAGGAAAGAAGGTGTACAAAAGTGAGCTGCTAACTTATATTTAGCAGTTGAATTCCGTTATTACAAATTTATATAATGGATAATAAAACGGTATTTTTTAATTGTACAGAAAATATTTAAGTATTTATAAATAATTAAGAATTAAATAATTTTTCTTTCACATCCAAGCTGAATGCATAACTCCTCCTTAATTTAGATTAATTGAATTAATCAATACTTTTTTAATGCAACCAAAAGGTTATATTTTACTATAATCCCTATTCTGCTCATTGTAAGACTCCTTGATTTCATTCATTATATAAACCAAGGAAAAGAATTTTGATAAATAATATTAGTGTGAAAAGTCAGTATGATGGATTGGAAGATATTTCAATCCAAGCATGAATTTAAGCAGGTATAATTAGAACAATTTCCACATCAAAAATTAGAGAGATAACAGGAATTACGAAAAATCGTGGAGAAAAAGGTAAGCAAGCTGATCTTTTTGGATCAAATCCACATTCGAATGGAGAGATTTTTTCTCGATCTAAAAGTCTTTGTTAGATAGGATTACCAGGATATTACCAGTTTGACCAGGATATTAAAATGGTAGATGGAATAAGAGCGAAGGTAGCAATAATAATGAAAGTAATTAAGATTATTTATTTTGATTGTCAATCCATTTGATTGGAAGTCAAATATACTATGTACTAAATAAATATGTACCTCATCGATAAATTGAAACGTATAAGAATAATCATACAATGTCTATGAAATGTCAATATCATGCTGCTGCTTCAAATCCAAAGTGATGATTGGATGAGAAATGGAATATTATGTGTCATATTAAGCATACTGAAAGAAATGTACCAATAATGACGTGAAGTCCATGAAATCCTGTGACTATGAAAAAAGATGAACCATAAACTGAATCTGCAATGGTAAATGGGGCTTCAATACACTCATATGCTTGCAGGATAGTAAAATAAACTCCAAAGATGATTGTTAATAGTAAACCTTGTGTAGTTTGTCTATAATTATTTTCTATAAGACTATGATGGACTCATGTTACTGTAATTTCCAGTGCAAGTAGAATAGCTGTATTTAATAGAGGAATTTTTATGGGATTGAATGGTTTAATTCCCATTGGTGGTCAGGTTATACCTAAATCAATAGTGGGTGCTAAACGTCTATGAAAGAATGCTCAGAAAAAAGAAATGAAAGAAAACTTCTGATTCAATAAACAGGATCATTCCCTATCATGACAATGGATGTAAGTATTCCTTGATATGTTCCTTCGAGTGAAATATCTCATCACTGAATTATAGTTAATAGAGTAATTATAATTCCTGTTGGGAAAATGATGAATTATATTGATGAAATATACTAATTAAACCTGCTGCTATTGTTATGGCGCCAATGGCGCCTGTAATAGGTCACTAAATAAAATGGGTAATTTTGATGTGTTGACATTAATTCACTTCTCTTGAATATAATGTAGTTAAAACAGCAAATACATATGATCTGTATTTCCTAATAATGTTAATAAAAGATGGTCTGCAATTATATTTGCAGAATCTAATTTGAATAATCGAACAGCTAAGGTTAGTGGAAGAATAATATTTCTGATTGTTTCAATGCAAATTATAAAGGGTATTAGAATGGAGGGAGTTTCTTAGGGAACTAGATCTGCAAATATATGTTCAGTATTATTAATTCAACCATATTATATGAATGCTAATCAGAGTGGTAATGCTAAGGATAATGTGAATATCAATAAAGTACAAAAAGTCTCATCAACGAGAGTATATAAAATTTCAATGTCTTTATGAATAGTAGAAAATAATCATCGTTGTGATTAAGTGGCTGAAGATTAGGCGATTGTATATCTTTTAATGAATAACATTTCCTTTATCATGGTCTTGTACTCAATAATGATTTTAGACTGCAATTCTAAAGGTGTAATTTTACTAAGACCTAAAATATCAATATTTCATTTTCAGCTTTGAAGGCTAATAGATTAATTAACTTAAAGTCTTAAATACTGAAATACATTATTAGATAAGTGGGAAGTTATAATGATGATATTGTTGTTAATAAGGAAATTGAACAGAAATTGTTCAGTTTTTGATATCACTGATAATTCCATTTTAGTTGATTTACATTAATTTAAAAAAATGATATTATTAACCGTAGATAGTAAAATAAAGTAATCAATGTGAATAAGATTATAATTAGTACTAGAAATTCCATATTACTATGGCAAGAGTTTTGAATAAGTATTCATTTAGGTAAAAATTCTAAAATGGGAGGTAAACCTGGGAATATTAGGTTGATTGAGGTGAAAAATTTTGTTATTGGTGAATTTCATCTAAATGGGATTTGATTAGAATGTTGGGCTGATATATTAAAGAAAATTAAGAGAATAGTTGCTGATTAGATTGAATAGATAATAAAATAAAATTGTCAAAGATTTTCTGATATTATTAATTCTAACAACATTCATCCGATATGATTGATGGAAGAATAAGTTATTATCTTACAAGTTGATGTTTGATTCAAACCTCCAAATGAACCGATGAAAATTAAGGATAATATTATGAATATTATGATTGGTTGATAATATGTTAAGACAGGATGAAAAATAGAGCTAGTTTTTGTCATGTTATTAAAATAAAACAATTAAATCCTGATAATCCTTTATTACAGAAGGAAATCATATATGGAAAGGTGCTACACTTATTTTAGGAATAGGGTAGCGGAAACTAATGAATTAAATGTATTTTCATCTATAAATAATGTAATAAAATTTAGGATAATTAGGATAAAAAAATTTGGATGATAAAAAATAAAGGTCAATAATATTGATGAGGCTATAGCTTGAACGATAAACTTTCTGCAGCTTCTGGGGATATATTATCTTTTGAAGATATTAAAGAAATAAAGGCTAGTAAATTAATTTCTAGCCCTATTCATATGGCTGGTCATGAATTGGATCTAATGGAAATTATTGTACCTAGAACTAATATTATTATAAATAATAATTGTGAAGAATTGAACATCGAAGTTAAAAAGAAAAGGATTTTTACCTTTATAAATGGGGTATAAAACCATTAGCTTATCTTTTTGTTATGAATTTTAGTGTATCATGCACGAAAAATTTTGAATTTTTAATTAATAGTTTAATTCTATTAAATTTAATGATAGTATTAATTTTACATGATTTATCCTGTCAAGATATCATTTTCAGGCAACTCATTAAACTTTAATGTAAAAATTATGAGTTTTGGTTCAATAAATGATAGGAAATATAGTTTTAATGGAATGATTTAAGGAAAGTAAAAAACTATTAATCTAATTGGGAAGCACAATTTTTTTTTTCATTTAGAGATTGTACTCCGCGTGGATTAATGTTATTTACATTCCTTTAGTATTTAAGATCTTTTATATATATATATATATATATATATATATATATATATATATATATATATATATATATATATATATATATATATATATATATATATATATATAAATATATAATACCATCATCATTAAAGAACTATGTTAAATGTTATGATTATAATATTATTGTATTAGCGGGCGTTAGATGGTTTGGCTGGCTGTACACATCACTTAAGTGTTTGGGGGGCACGCCCCCCCCAAGATGTTTTGATCGGCATGATATTTGGGATTTTATTGACTAATATACATGTTTTTGGAATTTTAAGGTGTATGGTTTTATCTGGAATCTAAGGATGTGTGACCCAATGAATTGTGATAAATAAAGTTTTATTCTTACTTTATTATTTGTGTTGGGAATATTTTTCATATATTGATTATCTAAGTTTTTTGGTAGTGATTAATATTATACAATAAGATTATTTTTGATATAGTATTTCTTGAAGTATTGGTGAAATGTGTGCCAGCTGCCATGATTTGCTGTGGAATGCAAGTGTTTTTTTTAAATTAGAAAATAATTGTTGTTTTTCATGAATTTCATAATTGATTTTCCTGGAATAAGTAATTTATATTTTTTGAATATTAGTACAATGAGGCATCGAAATATGATTATAGACTAGGATTAAATACCCAATTATGAGTTATGTAAACGAAAATATATATTAGGGTAGTAATAGGTATGAACTTGAAACCCAAAGAATTTGGCAGTGTTTTAGTCCTTTCAGAGGAAACTGTCTTGTAATTCATAATACACAATTTGTTACATAATTTTCCTGTCAGTTTATATACCGACGTTAGTAAGATTGTCTTGTGGAGAATATAAAATTTTATTGTATTTTATTTTATATCTTGATAATATTAAATTATTATTAGTCAGGTCAAGGTGTAGTTAATAATTACAGATGGATTACAATACATTTATTTATATGAATAGTAATTTGAATAATGTGTTAAAAAGGTGAATTTGATTGAAATTTAGTGTAGATGTGTACAAATCGCCCGTCACTCTCGTTTGAAGATGACATAAGTCGTAACATAGTAGATGTACCTGAAGGTGTATCTGGAATGACAAAGTAGAGCTTGATAGTGAGTGTTCGATTTACATTGGAAAGGTTTTGTGCAAGTCAGATATTTTAATAATAATATTATTGTTATTGTTAAGTAAAAGTACTTTTATATTGTTTTAGTGTTGATTAGGAATTTATTTGGGTTATTATAATGGATTTCATATAGACACACACTTAACATTCTGGGGATAAGCTTGGATTTTTAATTTAAATATTTTATTATAGATTGTTAATGTAATGTAAGCTTTTAATTAGTTATTATTTGTGAGTTTGTTATTAATCATTTTCATTTAATTATTTTTATTATTGGAAGTATTAAGATTATATTGAGATGTTAAAAGTAACTTTTGTTTTATGTAATGATGTAATTAGTAAATTATTTATTTGTTTATTTTTTTATTTTTTTTATTATATATTTTAAAGAATTAGGCAAAATTAAGTGTTTGCTTGTTCATCAAAAACATGTCTTCTTGGTATAATATTAAGTTGTACCTGCCCACTGAAGTTTTGAATGGCCTTGGTATATTGACTGTGCAAAGGTAGCATAATCATTAGTCTTTTAATTGGAGGCTGAAATGGTTTGACAAAACAAATACTGTCTCATTCATAATGATGAGTTGAATTTTACTTTTGAGTTAAGAGGCTCATATGAGGATAGGGGACGAGAAGACCCTATAGATCTTGATAATAGTATATTAAATTTTATGATTGGTTGTGTTTTATGGGTATTAATATATTGTATTTGGTTGGGGTGACAAGGGATTATATTTACTTCTTATTTGTTAAACTATGATTGGTTGATTGATTCTGTATTATGGAACAAAGGTAAAGATACTTAGGTAATAACAGCGCAATGTTGGTGGAGAGTTCATATTGATAATAAAGATTGCAACCTCAATGTTGAATTAAGAAAATTTTTAAGTGCAGGAGCTTAAATTATGGATCTGTTCGGCCATAAAATTCTTACATGATCTAAGTTCAGACCTGTGTAAGCCAGGTTGGTTTCTATCTCTATTTATGTTTATGTATTTTAGTACGAAAGGAGTAAATACATTAAATGATTGATGATTAAAAATTATATTAATTACTTTGTTGGCAGAATTAAGTGCAAAGGATTTAGAATTCATGAATGTAATAATATTACATATAGTATTGTTTAATTATATAACGGGTTTAATTTATGTTGTTTTGATTATTTTTGTACTGATTGGTGTGGCTGGACTTTATTTGAGCGTAAGGTTTTAGGTAATATTCAGATTAGGTAATATTCGTAATATAGGGAATTCGTATTATGGGAATATTCGTATTATGGGAATTCCTCAACCTATTCCTGATGGTATTAAATAATTTTTTAAGGAGCAAACTTATCCTATAATATCTAATTATTTAATGTATTTTTTGTCCAAAAGTTAGATTAATTTTGTCTTTATTAGAATGATTAATTTATCCTTTAGGATGTGAATTAATTTCATTTGACTTGGCATTCTTTTGTTGTTGTTGTACAAAGATAGGAGTATATTCTATAATATTAGTTGGTTGATTTTCTAATTCTAATTATGCTTTGTTGGGGGGCTTCGGACTGTAACTCAAATGATTTCTTATGAGGTAAGAATGGCTACCGACTATCAATTTATTTATGCAGGGTTGGTAAAGAGTTTTACGTTGGTTGCAATTATGTTTGCGTTTGCGCTGTAATGCGATTTACGCTGGTTGTGTTCACCTTTTGAAAAATTTAAATTTTAAGATATGTTTCTTTCAACAGTTCTTAACTACGATGAAACAGATGATGTGTGATACAGACATAAGAGAAAAAGTTTTTCCTTCTGAACGACATCAGAAAATTGATATTTTCGAAACAAAAAAAATCCGAATTTTACTTGGGTGGTGTTTTTTCGCCGTTTTACACTAATACTGTGTTTTACGTTGGGAGCGATCATCTTTTGAATAATGAGAGAGGAGGAGGATATGGATGGATGGAGATAAGTTTCTTGAAACAATTCTTACCTACGACGTTCATTCGTTTATTATACAAGCATAAGAGAAACATTTTCCTTGTGAAGATCAGAAAATAGAAAATCTCTAAAAAGTTTTTTCTTCTGTATTTTATTAGGATGGTGTTTCTTCGCCGTTTTACACTTTAATATTCACTTTTGCCGTGGTTGCAATCACCTATCGTAATACGAAATTTTCAAAAATAAGGTTTTTTTTTTTTTTAATTTGTTGCGTCTATTTTGACGCAACGCGTCTCTAAACCCCTTGGGGGGGGGGGGGCGTTGAGCGCTTCGCGCTTCTTGGAGTAATCCTCCTCTAATAGCGCTTGGAGTAATCCTCCGTTAGTATAGTCTGTCGCGTCTCGTCGCAGTCGGTTGTCAAGAGGACCGCCAGGTAGCATCTCCGCGTACGCGCCTCCTACCGCGCGCTCCTGCGTCACTATCCAGCGGCCAGAATTAGGAAGGAATAAGGATACGGGTAGGGTTTAGGGCACTTCACAGGGGTTGGACTAGCCCTTGTGAAGCAGCCAAACTCGTTTTGTCGGAACAAATTTCACATGAGATTCGACGGGAATCGAACCCGGATCTCAGTGGTGAAAGGCTTGCGACTTTGCAATGAGCCACGAGTTCAGCAGGTTCGAAGATAACTTTTCAAGATAACTTTCAATAACCGTTTCGATGAATCTCTGTTATTGGGCTCAATATACAGGCGGCTGATGGAAGTTTTCTCTTGTAAACGATATCGGAAATATGAAATTCTTTAAAATTATTTTCTTCTGTATTTTATTAGGATGTTTTTTTTGACGTTTTACATTCTAATAACGCGTTTCTTGGTGGTTGCGATCACCATTCGTAATGCGAATATTTCAAGTAGGTTTCAAGGTTCGATAACCGTTACGATGAAACTTTTTGTTTCATTTTACCGGCAACAGAATGGAAGTTTCTCTTGTAAACGATATCAGAAATATGAAATTAATTAAACAAATTTTCTTCAGTATTTCAATGGGTTGGTGTTTTTTCGCCTTTTGAAAAACAAAAATTTCGAAAATAAGTTCATGGGTGTAATTTACAAGAAAAAGGACGGAAGTATTGCTTGTGAAAGCAGAAAATTGACATTATTGAAAAAAAATTGTCAGGTTAGGTTAGGTTAAGTTAGGTTGAGTTAGGTTATGTTGGTAAGGTTTTTGAATTTTTCTGTAATTGAATCTTACCTACGATGAACCTCTGTTCATGGGGTCATTATAAGGGTGACAGAATTCCAGTCGTCACTGGTAAACGATATCAGAGAAATTAAATTCTTTTAAACTTTTTTCTTTTGTATTCGATTGAGATAGTGTTTTCCCTATTTTTCACTCTAATAATGCGTTTTACGGTGATTGCGATCACCTTTTGAAAATCAAATTTGTCAAAGATGTTTCTATGACCAATTCATACTTACGATGAAGCTCTGTTCATGGCTTCAACATAAAGGCAACAAAATACCAGTTTTCACTTTTGAACAATATTAGAAAAATGAAATTCTTTTAATTTTTTATTTTAATTTGGTGTTTTAATGCCGTTATTTACTCTAATAAAGCGTTTTACGTTGGTTGCGAACAACTTTTAAAAAATGAAAATTTCAGTTGTTTTCCCATAATTTCTACCTACGTTGGAGGAAATCATGCGGCCATTATGCAGGTATAAGAAACTTTTTTCTCGTAAAAGACAGAAAATGGAAATTGTTTAAAATTGTTTTCTTCTGTGTTTCACTGGGGTGTTGTTTTTTCGCCGTTTTACACCCTAATAATTCATTTTGCGTTGGCTGCGATTGCCTCTTGAAAGAAAATTAAAGATAAGTTACTTTAAAAAAAATTTACGAATCAACTCTGTTCGTTGGTTCAATATATATGCAGATCAACGGAATACACACAAAAGCAAAGGGGAACGATATCAGAAAAATGAAAATCTTGAAAAAGTTATTTTTTTAATTATATTGGGGTGCCCTATTACACTCTAATAATGCGTTGACCGTAGTTGCGATCACATATCGTAATACGAAAATATAAACGGTAAGTTTCTATAACCGTTTATTCCCTACGATTAATCTCTGAAATTAGGTTGAAGTTACAGGCGATCGGATGGAAGTTTTCTCTTGTAAACGATATCAGAAATATGTAATTGTTTGAAAATGTTTTCTACAGTTTTTCACTGGGGTGGTGATATTTCGTCGTTTTCCCCTCTACATTGGGTTTACGTGGGCTGCGATCTCCTCTTGAAAAAATAAAATTTTAAAAATACGTTTCTTTAAACAATTTTTGTCTATCATTCCACCCTATACGTTGGTTCAATATGCACGCAAAACAACGGAATACACACAAATGCAACGGTGAACGATATAATCACTGAAAAAAAGGATACCATAAATCCCAACAAGGTTTCAATAGTTACACAAAACCTTCGTATGCGAAACAGAGACCTTGTTTCCTTACTCCCTTTCCTGGTTACAACAGCAGCTAAGATTGTTGACCTTGATGGACCAACCGGCCTGTGATTTCTGAGAGGTTGATGTTGCTTCATAAACGAACCTGTCGGCCTCATCAAGCCTAATCATGTTGCAAAGCACTAGCTGGCCACAGCAGCCAGGTACCTAGTCAGATTAATTATGTATTGAAGAAAATATACATTGAAAAACATTAAACATCTGTTAAACACACATATGTGTGAGTGTATATATATATATATATATATATATATATATATATATATATATATATATATATATACACACACATACAATATTGCATATATACAGGGTGAGTAACGTAACTTTAGCACCTCCTGTTACTTTTGAACAGTTGAAGATATTGAAATGCAGTTTTCACCGAAGTGCATGAGAGAATAGGGCTAACTGATACGTGTATTTATTTCTATTTTATCACTTGTATTTTAAGAGATATTTCAGGTAACTTTGTTTTTTCAAATGGAACTATACATATTTTTTCAGACTATCATAAAGAGCGTAAAAAGAATCCAATGATATACATATTGTCATATGTTAGATAAGGATTTTTTTGAGAAATTTTGATTCTTTTGCGACCAGTTCTTAACGGATATTTTGAATGTAACAGACCGCCACAGAAGGTCACGCAGCGCTCCACCAGCAAGCGCGCGCTCGGGGAAGGGAAGGGATCTTAGTATTTTCAGATACAAAACATATCCCAAATATTCACAAAACTGTTGTAGTTTTTTCCCTGAACTCTGCTTTCCATCCTTCCCCATTTCCAGATTTTTTTAAGAAATGGAAGGATTAAAATGAGGATTTATCGTAAGTATGTATTGTAATAAAATTTTTTATTACTTCAACTCCAGTTAATGGGGTTTTATATCACAGGATATTAATGGGATCTTGAAACAAAACATAATAAGAATAAATACAGACTAAGAATAAGATAAAGAATATTGCATATTCTGAGCAAACAATAATTATAAGCGTAGAATAATAACACAGGGATAGAAACATCCATTAAGATAATAATTAATCACTAAAATAAAAATATATTCCCAAAATATAGTAAACAATAGGAAATAAAGGTAATCACTAGAGACGGACAAAACTGCATTGTCTCTCGTATCTCGTCCGACCTGTGAATCATTCTCGCTGGACGAAGAAGGGAGAAGGGTCGTGAAGGGGGAAGCGCTCAGCCAAGGCCAAGGGAGTACACTGGCGAAGGAGATTCTCTTTCTCTGCGGGAGGCAACGAGACTACGAGATTCTCATAACTCGTAGGGACAGAATATTCTCCTAAGCAGTCCAAGCCCGCCGGAGCTCGGAAGAGACTCATGATCAAAACTGCTTAGTGTAGAGCAACGATTTCTTCCTAATTAATTGATTTAAAATATATACCATCTAGCGTAATAATGAAACGTTTCCTTTTACTTTCATAATATTGAAGAATTACATATCGTCGTACACAAGAAAAGTAATAAATAAAGAAATGAATAAAAAATAAAAGGATATGGCTCACAGCAACAACTGTATTAAAGTGTATTCTTATTATTGTAAATGTTTTGTGTTGCAGTGTTTACAATGAAATTGATTCCATTGAAGGGAACCTTTTCTTAGTGTCCTTCATCGAGCTATCTCCCATCTGATCTGAGGGATGACCTAAGCCTATCTTCGTACTTCGCATGTGGAGAGGCTGTCAACGTATGCGCCGCGCCGTAGGCGTAGGACCGTTTCTTCCCTCCCCGACCCCTCTTACGGTGAACCGAGGAAGCTTCGACACCTCGATATGATAGGAGAGTTCAGAATATTTGGGACATGTTTTGTATCTTGAAATGCTAAGATCCCTTCCCTTCCCCGAGTATGTGTATATATATATATATATATATATATATATATATATATATATATATATATATATATATATCACATTATTTCAATTACATAATAGAAGCATGATGCGATAATTATGACTTTATCAAGCAAAGAAAACATATCTGTCATTCTTGCTCAAAACGGGAACGAAGTTTGAGACAAACTTTAATAATTATATTATTTTCCGTCTGCGTTGTTACACATGTAAATATAAATGTCGAAAGGCAGACTAATTACGTTATATATTTATCAGCTACCAGTCCCAGGCCCTCGGCGGGCTCTTGGAAGTGCGTGGGGGGGGGGGACAGGAAGTTGCGCGCGCGCGCGCCAAAACTTGCTGCAACCTGACCGCAACGCAATATTATCCGTTCATCCTAAGAAAAATCCTGATTTAAAGAAGTACAAGTGTATGTTCACTACATAAGAAATAATTTGAGCCATAGGTTGTTAAATTAACCTTGCATCAAAACTACTGCAAACGAAGAAGGAGGCCAGCGTGAACTGCATGCGGGTTGCTGGGCGATAAGGACATCTGATATTTCAGCCGTGGATTGATGACGGTCAGCAACAAGCGTGGGAGAGGGTCAGAAGGAAGCGTGTGACACGGCTCGTTGGACCGCAACGTCGCGCCGCCGATCGGCCTGCGAGGACATACTATTCAGTTCATTTTGGAAGGACTAAGAGAGCGTCTGGCTCTTCAGGAAAATTTCTTCGAAGTGGCGAAAAGCGCATCGTTGTGAAAGTTTTCAATTTATTGTAGAAAATACGTCGTTGGCGAAGCAAATCCTTGAACGTACTATGAGTTCACTGGTAAGTACCGTATTGAAACTTATCGTGCTGCATCAGTGTGAATTATAATCTAAAGGATATTGGTGGATATCTTTTAATAGGCGCCAGACTACAGATTCTAAATTACCTCTTTGAAGTGAAAATCTTATTTCATTGGGAGTAAATGGGCGAATGAAGTTCGAAAGAAAATTATACCTTCATTTACACCGCCTATTTGAAATCAAACAAGAATTGTCAACCAAGATTAAAAGAGAATGGTGGAATGGAATTGCAACTTTTAGGTACGTATATATTTCTATCATGAGTTGTAATAATAGAAAGGCATATATTAGTTTATGTTCATTTCTATTGGACTCAATCGACCTACAAAACTTGGCCATTAATCCAGCTCAAATTTATTTTAATGTAAATGGTAAAATTCCTCTAAAAGCTTATGTCGAACAAGATAAACAATTATTTCGTTTCACAGCATGGGTTTGAATCCTTTCAATTCAAATTCTAATGTTGTTAAGTGGATATAGAGGGCTTGGCTTTCACATTCATTATTTTGCATTCGTTTGTGCTCTTTTTATTAGTCAAAAAAGTACCTATTAAAAAAATTTAAGTTATTTGAGTAGTTTTTAATACTCAATTAAGCATTGCAAATTTGTATTAAAATTTTAAAAAAATATTTGTTATGTTTCCAATTTATTGAAATAATTTTAATATAGTCTTGAAGTGTCATTACTGGAAATTAAAAATTGTAGAATTAATTGTTGTGTAGTATTCCCATATGTTATAAGTGTACAGAATTTTCATTACTGTATTTAAATTGAGACTAAAGCCTATCATGTTCTTTAAATAATTGAACAAAATAATAATGCATTCCTCAAAAAAACTGCTGTAAAACACTTTCTATTTTTTATTTTTCAATAATTATCACTTTAATTATATTTTCAAATACTCTTGTATTAATTTTATTTTTCAGGTAGTTTTTGGCACAGGTGATGGAAATTGGTCATTGAAACAGGTGATGGTCATTGATGCAGATATTCATGGATAATGTTAATTCTAAATGGCTATTGCATTCTGACAAGATCATGAACATGTATTTGAAGGTGATGCTATTATACATTTTGCTAATTTTGCAAGCATCATGGACTTTTGTGATTTCATTCGTATTTAACATTCACAAAATGTATATACATTAATGGTTCATTTTTTTAGTGTGTATCATTTTTGGCCAGGCAAGTTATTTTAAAATTCTCATTAGGTAATATAACTAGTGTTATAATTCTGTTAAAGTTTCAATGTGTACGATGTAGTAGTGCTCTCAGAATGACTACAAATGTGTATAAAATAAAAAATTCACATTCCCACTAGAAAAGTGTCATTAACTTCAAAATGCTGTGTTTTCAGGACCTTGTTCTACAACTAGAGTTCTGAATCAAGTTCATGGAGTGTGACAATTTGTAATTTTCTTTTGAAAGATTATTCATTTTTACTTTGGTTTCCAAGGAAAAAAGATTTCAAGTTTTTCATAATTTAGGGTTCTCCACGGTGTGCTGCTTGTGGCATGTAGTATAGATAACACTGCATTCT
>BLKR01017036.1:0-16485 GCA_011170035.1 Teleogryllus occipitalis
CAAATAACATTTTCTGTGTTTAACCCACGGAAAAAGTACATTAAAAACAATACCTTGGATGGGCACTTGTGTGTCTACGTTTGTGAAAATGATTCGTTTATCTATTTCTCAAAAACATTCACCGAATAAGAGAGCTTGGCTTAAGTAATGCGCACCTACACAAGTAAAAAAAATTTTCATTGTTCAATCTGAAGTAGGGTATTTTCTCTCAAGAGACGTTGCAACAGCACATTCGCACCAATTTTGGGAACAATCCTTTTCATTCTTTATTCTGGAGATGACGGCCATTCAAATGGTAAGTTTGCTATATCGTGAGCATCCACAATTCTGAAAGACAATTTTGCTCCATCTGTGATTTCTTCGCCGGTCGGTGCAAGTTGTGTGTTAACACACGGACCAACACAGTCGAAAAATATCATTATTGTTTTGTTTGCGAATAGAGCATCTTCTTAAATAAGAAATAGACATTTATGAACGCCCAGTGGCGGTGTTCTTTCGTTTTACTGTCAACGTCTTAGTTTCGGCGATCTACACGAGTACGGCCAGCGTTCATACGAGCGGGCTAGCATTCTTTTTACATTCGCTTTTTAGAATTTTCTGTGAAATTTCATTGCTCACCTCCCTGGATTCACATTGCGTTTCTATCATCTCCATTGCACCCAAACGGTGCTTTTTGGTACATGTACATTTTTCATTGGATTAAAGAAAATATCTTTTTTGAAGATTGAATTCTACTTTTATTTTTTTGTGAATATGAAATCAGAAGTTTTCAAGGGGCTTTTGTTGCTAGAAATCGCATGGATTTTTGGTAGTTTATCACGTTTTACTACCGATTACGTTCACAAATTGGCACAACTATGTACCAGGATGTATAACAAGTTTCAAAACCTTGTAGGAGTATTTTTAGACATGAAACCGCAAGATTTATACTAGAAACTTTTCATTTGTTAAATTTTATTATACATTTTTCTGAATATAAATGATTCGTCCACTTATTTCTTGAATGTTTTCTTATTCGCTGAATACTTTTGTTACATTTCACTGAGTTTGGCAGGTGGTTTTTGCTGGACCTCAATTAACACTTCTTTATGAACTAAATACTTACAATTTGTGAAATATTAAGAGCGAAAATCATTCTAGGCTCACAGAAACCGCATCCAAAGTCCCAAAAGTGTGTGTGTAATGATCGCTCGTCGCCTTTTTCCCAACGCAACTGATTATCAAGGCAGAGAGGCGAACAAACCGTCAGAAACCGTAAATAGTACAATATCAGATGTTTTCTGGAGTGGTTTCCAAAATAACAAGTGAATAGTAAACGAAAAGAAAAAATGGTTTTAATGCAGTTTTCCATTCAAATAAACAATTCTGTGCTCCATTGAAAATGAACAGTGTACCATTGACTGATGTGAAGGCAACAAAATTTTTAGGTCTCTCAATTCAGTCAAACCTTAAATGGAACGTTCATTTAAATGAATTGAGCACAAAATTAAGTTCATTATGCTACGCGTTCAGAATTCTTGCAAATTCAGTCAGCCTACACACTGTTCGCTGTGTATATTTCGCGAATGTTCATTCCCGCCTGAGACATGGCATATATTCTGGGGAAATACATCTTATAGCTCCCAGACTTTTAGATTACAAAAACGAATTGTACGAAAAATAACCAAATCCCACCCACGTAATTCATGTAAGCCTCTCTTCATTAATTTAGGAATTTTACCATTACCTTGTTTGTTTATTTACGAATCAGTGTTTTTTGTAAAAAAAAATGACTTGCATAAGGGCGGGAATATATTTTCAGAAAATGCCGATGTCTATTACTATAACACTCGACGTAGAAATCATATTGATCAGGTGACAGTATCAACAGCTCATTACAAAATATTCACATGCAAATCCATGTACATTATTTTACAACACTGTGCCAGATGAGATTTAACGATTAAAATTGATAGAAAAGTTTAAATCCCAAGTGAAATCGTTTCCGCTGCATAACTGTTTCTATACATTTAAAGACCACACTGAGCATCACAAGAAAAGTAACATTAATTTTAACAATTATACATAGTGCATTATTTAACATTTGAACTGTATAAATGTGTATAAACAACCTGTAACAACTATTGTAATGCAGCCTCCAGGTCAATGGCCCCCATCTCGATCAGGTTTTTCGTCCAGTTTCCCTGATCCATTGAGCAAATACTGAGATGGCCCCTTGTTTTGCTTCTGGACATAAATGCAACTTCATTTCCTTTGCACGTCTTCTAGAATTCAGTGGGAAATACAATTATTCAAATTATCGTTTCCATGTCGCGGCAGGAAGTGTTATACCGAAGGACAACTTGGATAAGAACCAAAATTTATTGCTTTTTATTCTTGAAAATAATTTTATTACATGGGAGCTCTTTTTTTTTCAAAATTCAAACAGTATGACTTAGTGTAGGGATCACAGAATTTTGAAAATGTGCACACTATTCACTTTTGCCCATAGCACGTTATACGCAGTTTTTAACTGTTCTTCGATGTTAAATAAATAAAAAAATAAATAAATCCTAATGAAAAAACCTTAATTACCGAATACCGTTGATTTGTTCACGTCGTAAATCATTACAACCCATATATAAAGCAATTCGCAACGCTCCATATCATTGCCAAGGCCCTCAACATTTTTGTCTTTGAGGCGTTTGACCAGAAGGAAGCGTTTCTCAAACCGTAATCTACAGGATGAGCAATTGACTAATTTTTGGGACATCCTTTAAATTTTTGCCGGTTTAGTTTATTGATACAACTAATGCCACCTATTTTTAGCCCTTGGTGCTGGTGGCCATTGCTGTCATGTCACACTTAACTTCCTCTATCTAATATTTACGCTTTCTATGCATATTACAACGTGCACGTACAAATGACCGGATTTATTTGCATCATCATTGATATTCTACATCAAAAAGAAGAAATAAACAATATTGGTAATGGACGATTGTGTACAGTTAGGAGAGAAGACTGTGTCTTGTTAGGTTTGATTTATGTTTTACCGGTGTAAGTATTTTCGTTATCAGCAGTGATACCGTCAAATTTTCAAGTCCGCAACCTTACTTATGAAACAGCTGGGAAATAATACTTTCCTTAGTAATTGGATATTTTCAACAAATTATATTAATCGCCTCTCTTGGACAAGTTGAGGTAATTGCAAAACACCTAGGACAATTCTGGTAGTACATTTGGGGCTGTAATTTCTATTTCCAAAAGGTTAGTAAAAGATCTAGATCATATGTACAAGCAAGTTCAATTTATTAAACAGATCGAATTATTAATCAATGAACAAAAATATTGCACATACATGCTGATTTGTCTATTTGCTTTCTATTACACGACATGCACACAAATGTTAAAGAAATCGCGATATGTTCTCTCTCCACAACTGGGAATAGTAAGAGCCAGCAGATGAGAATATTTTGAAGAGTGCTAAGAAGAAATTACAAAAAAAACATTGCAGTAATCAGATTGCATAGTTTTATTCATGATGAATGGAATTTACACAACAAATGTGAAAATATAGTTAGCGTTGAATACGATAGTCCCGATGCTCCTACATAACTTTGTGTTGTATTGTTTATATTATATGAATTCCCCTACAATATAATTTCAGTAGTACAAGTGGGTTTTTGCAGCTTTTCCACCCAACCAATTTGTATAAATGAGGTCTCTAAACAAAGAGAACGTAACGGAGACGTGACCATTTGAACTTTGATTATAAAATATGAAAGATTTTTTGAAAACATCCTCAACGTCAAATGTAATTCGCAACGCTACGAGAGCATTGTTAAAATCTATTTATGTAAATAATTCGTAAACTAAGTGTTCTTGGGCCTTAGCCTCAAAAATGTTCCTAGCTCTGTAATGTATGTGACGAGAGCTTCTTGGACTTTCTATCACATTTTGCTGGTCTGGCGCTTCTCGATACTTGCCTACGTAGTCAGAGACGTACAGAATGTGAAATTAAAGTAATTACTCGATATCCAAAGCGATTAAATTGTAAGGGCGTACCTCAAGAGCTAACCGTCAACCAAAGTTTCCAATTTTTTTTAATATTGTTAAGGAATTGCTAAGAATTGTTAAAAGAAAATCAGTCAATAACTGAATAATGCTTTACTCAAAATACGTTTCAAACATCGATTTTTATGCGATATAATATATAAGTATGTTGGAAAATACCTTTATACATTTTTTAAACAAATACCTTTCGTTAAGAACTTTCCCTCTTAATGTGCAAGAAAAGAAAACAAGAAGTCAAATGCAAGGACAGAGAACGGGGTAAATTTTAACATTTTTACAACAACTTTACGTAGCTTTCTTAAGAAAAAAACGCTTTTCAAATTTTTTTGCGACTATCAAGGAAAGTGAAAAGCAAACTGTCAACAGATGTCTAATTTCTGCAAATGTTTTCAAGGAATTGCTAAGAATTGTGGAAAGAAAACTGTCAATCATTGAATAATCCTTTATTGAAAATTCGTTTCAAACATTAATTTCATTGTTAATTTAATTTTATATTAAAAATAAGTACATTAGAAGTTACCTTTATACATAAGTAAATACCTTTCGTTAACAACTTTCCCTCTTATTGTGAAAATGCAAGAACAGAGAACGGGGTGAATTTTAACATGCAAGGGTTCCCGCACGGGTACGCTAGTATATTATAAATACAATAGGCATGGTAATGAATGAACATGAATCTTTATTATTTTTCCGCTACATGAAAGTGACTGTATTCACTGTTAACAATGAAACTTATGAATAAAATTCATGTAATACCATTTTTTAAATCAATTCAGTTTCAAAAATGTACAAATGTGTTACAAAATTTCAATTCTATCTTCAGTCTATCAGTACATGACATGTTTCATATCAAAGTGCAAAACGTTGTAACCCACACAATTATTGAAATTATATAGCCCTAAGCACTGTCTATTTAAAATGTAGTATCCACAAAACATTTTCCATTTTTTATTATTTAAAGAGAATTCTTCATATAATGGAATTCAACTCCTAATAAAATTATTGTGCACCCTAAAAGATCTTAGCAATTGCTAAATATTTTGCTGAGAGACCGCATCGGAGGACACGCTTCCCTCCGCATAGTTCGTCTTTCCCACACACTCTCCGACAGTCGTTTGTTTTTTTAAATATTTTTTTAAAATTTATTTTACGTCAAAAAACAGTTAAAAACTGCGTATGACGTGCTGTGGGGAAAAGTGAATTGTGTGCACATTTTCAAAATTCTGTGATCCCTACAATAAGTCATATACTACTTAAATTTTGAATTTTGAAAGGGAGAAAAAAAATTCCCATGTAATAAAATCTATTTTCAAGGATAAAGAAGCAATAAATTTTGAATTTTAAAAGGGAGAAAAAAACAAACAAAAAAACTCCCATGTAATAAAATCTATTTTCAAGGATAAATAAGCAATAAATTTTGGCTCTTATTACTTCCTGCCTCGACAACATGGAAACGATAATTTGAATAATTGTATTTCCCACTGAATTCTAGAAGACGTGCACAGAAAATGAAGTTTTATTGTGTCGGTGATCGCATTTCTTATGATGGTAAGAATTTGTGCATCGTGGTCACTGTATCCTAAATCTGTTTCAACTTCATATCGAGTAGTAGTTTTGTTAATTATAATTTGATCAATGGACTTCATCGAATTTTGTGTGATTCGCGTAAGTACATTAATAGTAATGTCTAAATTGAAGGAATTAATTAAATTGAGAAACTTTTCTTTCTCACAAGATTTGACCAGAAAATCAATGTTAAAACTCGACATACAACAATGGATTCAAAAGAGCGATTGCTGACTTTGTTAAGTGTTCTCTCCAGTTTTTCTAAGAACAAAATATAATCTGCAGTTCTCTTTGTTGGAGGTCTGTAGATGCAAAGTATTATCACTTTTAGTGAAGTAAGATGTACAACAGAAATTTCGAAAATATTTTCAATGGAATACACATTTAATTCCGCCAAGGAGATAGAATCAATATTATTTCTAACGTAAATACAAGAACCCCCATACGTAGGACCTATATGCGATTCTCTCTCTGCAATGCGAGGTAAAAGTTTGGAATTTGGAAAATGCTAAGTTCATTAGGGGGTAACCAATGTTCTGTAAAGCAAAGAACATCTATTTGATTTAGATCGCTCTGTAGAGCTGCCTCGATAAACTCAGTTTTATTTGAAAGGGATTGAACATTATGATGTAGAATGTTAATTTTTTACAAGTACCTACACGAATGTTTTTCTGCTGCATCTGACTGTAGTTGCTATATATTTACTCCACTTTTACCTCGAGTGCGTGGTCGAAGGTTGTAGTGTGTCTCGGCAGTGACAGGTTGTGAGGAAAATGGGGCATCAGATGTAGACGAATTGGTAGTGGGAATGGGAGAAACGGGAGTATGTTCAGAGGAAGAGGCAACAGGTTTCGAAATAAGGGTGGGGGGTGGAGAACGTAAGGAAGGTGAAAGGGACGGATTTTTGGCAGGAGACTGCGTAGGACTGGAGTTGATGATGTATTGTGCAAGCTTGTTACCGACTGCATGTTTTCCAGCAAGGTTCATGTAAAGACCATGCCGGGTTAAGTGTTTTGCTGAGAGGAAATTAATTTCAAAAAGTGTGACATTTGTTTCTCTCAGCTGCAGTTTCAATTGTTGGTTTGCGTGCTTAATCTCGCTGCATAGTGTTGGTCTGTTGTACCAGAAGGGCAGAGTCGAGACTACAATGTTAGTATTTTGGGCGGCACATTGTAATTTGTTTACATGTTGTTCAGGTGTAAAGTTACCGCCTAAGTTAATGTCATTCTGCCCTGCTATGATAATGACTGTGTCCTGATTGGTCAGTGTCTTCGTGGGGGTGTCCAACTCTGCAGTCACATCTGCAAACTTCCCGTTAGGTTTAAAAATAGATGACAATGAGAAATTGGAGGGTAACTTCCTACTGAGAATGGAGGACAGATGGCGGCCATGACTGTCAGCTAAAATAAGTACCTGTTTTTTAGGTTCCGTAGGAATGTCTTTGTTTTTAAGTAAGCTAGGATGCGCAGCTTTACGTGTTTTGGTTTTGACACGCTTCCTAGCCTGTTTGCGTTGGTTTGTGCATGAATTTGTGGATGGTAGAGAAGGGTGGTGAGGATCAGGAAGGCGAGGAAAATCTGTTTCTTAATCTAAAACACTAAATTTGTTTTGTGTTGTGACTGGATGCGGTGCCTGTCTCTCTTGTACAGTCACGGGTGTACGGTTGGGATTATTCGCTGTGTTGCCGACTTGTACCCAACCGTCTGTGTAGAGAACGACCTCTAACAACCTTCGGATATGTTGATCTAAATTATTGTTTATGCGTGTGAAGGCTTTCAGAAGGTCGGCTTTGAGAGTGTAGAGAGTAAAAAGAGTAGATAGAGCAGTAGCCATGTCACGAATGCGTTTTAATGTACCTGATAAAAATTGGAATAAATACAAGAAAACCCAGATAAGAGCAACAAGAACCTAGCTTTATATGTTAAAAGTGTAAAATTGATGTGCATTCAGTAAACTAAAAAGTAAGATTCAATATAATAAGGAGAAGGTATGCTACTCACAAAATCTATTGAAGCTAGTACTTGCGAAATTTGGCAATGTGGCTACGTAGAATTTCGTCCACTTAAGCTGCAACTGTTTAATACCATCAGTAGATTATACTTTACCGTAATTAGATAATAGATATTATCTGAAAGTTTGTCTTCAATATATAGAAGATTTGAAACACAAATTCAAACTGTTTGATACACCGTCCTCGTAACGTTCAAAACAACGGAATCGTCACTTGTCACAGAAAATACAATAAATCTTTAAGAAAATTAATTCGCACAGTGATTTAATATTGGAAAATAAACTGAGCTGTGAATATGTTATGACACTTATCAGCACCTCGTAAATCTGAAGTTCGTTGAGGTTTGAATGTCCGTTTAAAATTCGTAATGTTTGTTTGTCTTGGTCATGGTGGAAATAACACTGTGTTATTTTCACCATGGTCTTGGTTATAACAAAAAAATCGGTTGGAATTATATTTTCAGCTAACCTGCAACAAGTAGTGAACACACTTAAAACACACTAGGCACAGACAAATCGCTAAAAACGGTAGTTAATCACAAAATAGCAAGAGCACAACCAGATGCGTCCGTCTCGTAAGATGATGTCAACCAGTATATCCAGTTAACCAGGATACTAAAAGTCAGCTTCAACCAGGATAATTAAATTTATACCCAAGAAACAGGTGACGGCAGTACCGCGCACGAACAATTCTTTTAAATTAATTAAATGCGCGAAAGAGAAGCAACCCGAACATAAACAATTATTAAAGTGCAATTTTAGGACTCATTTGAAACAAAAATCGTCAAACTGGAGCCAGGGGTTCAGTTCATTTGTGAAATATTCGTAATCATACAGTGACGCTCGATGAAGAAGTAAACATGGACGTCATTATTGGCGAGCAAAAGTCTAAGACAAATACCGTTTTCTGTAAATATAAAATGAACGCTTGAAAGGATCAGGCTGAGACTTGGTAAAAGTACTAAGGGAAAATTGGGGAAAATTTTGGAAGCGATTCTGATTTTGGGGGAGGCCGGGAATGCGAATTGGATATTTAACATTAATCATTTTAATATAAAGAGTATGGAAAAACAAGCGACACGGGGCGATGACGTCACAAGAAGGTGACGAAGTATAAATTACGATATTTAATGAAATAAGGCGTTAGAAAATATTTAGACGGTGTCACAATGATCAGGAAACTTTTAAGATACAATGTGGAACCAGCAACGGGACATAATACAGTAAAAAATCGTAAATAAGAAATACTTTCTAGTCGAATTATTCACGGCAGCGAGAAGATGATGCGCTTTTGTTCGAGCCAAGAATATAAAATCGCTGGGCTACAATGAGAAAGGAGGAGGAGGATTGCGCTAGACTGACGCGGAGTTCACGCTAGCCGTCGTGACAATTTTAAATAATTTTAGAACTTAACAAATTTTAAGACATTTTCAATGAGTTGTGTTAATAGTGTGCGGTCATTTAAAGCGTAATGAACTAAAATTTAAAGACGCGCGTTTTATTGAACGGTGGCAGTGCGAAGAAGTAATTTGTACTAGATCGCGGAGTAAACTTGAATGGCGGACATGTTGATATGTAGAACAATGAAAGTCTTTTTAACGCGATAGAAAGTAATTTTTGAACAATTGCAGATTATTTTTTTATTCTTTTGTTTACATAATGAACCGAAGTATCCGCGCAATAGAATTTTAAATAATGAACAGTAACGAGGTGACAAGTGTAAAGGTGCGATGTTTATGTTGGGACGAATCACGCGAGTTTCTAAGCAGTATCTGTGTTCCATGTGTTTCGTAATTATATATCAATTCTGAGTAAATTTTAAACAAATTTAATGACGAAATATATTAATCTCCCTTTATGGTAATAGTACTTGTTGTAATAGTAATGTACAGCCGTACATTAAATTTATTGTACCTTCTGACTGCTTTAATACGATACTGACGGTAAAATACATTATGATAAAATTGTGTATGATGATACAACAGGGATACATGATTTAAAAGTAGACACATATTAAAATTTTATAAAAATATAATGTAAGCGGACGTTCACCTCAAAAATATCTGTGAAAAAGAGAGAAAGCTATTTGTCTGTATGTAAGAATTATGTATTAGCATAACATAAAATGTTATAATCTTAACGTAGGGTTGTATTCAGTTCCCGTATTGATTATGATGTACGTACATGTACGATGTACTTATAACGTACGACGGTGTACATATGACGTACGTATGCTGTACTCCAGAAATCTCTAAGAAAATTTAAGGCTGTGAAGTCAAGATAACAGCCATTGATTGTTTGTGACCGGAATTCAAAATAGAGCGGAACATTGTACATTCGCCAACAGACAGTATAGTAGACGTTTTTACGTTAGTTAAAACGAAACGTGGATGCTGATAGGCCAATTTCAGGATTTATGTGTGACCGCAGTTAAAATCTATGTATATAAAACAAAGACGGGTTAGTTACAGCATTTGTAACTCCAGAACTATATCATATAGTTTTTTAAACAATTTGACATATAAAACAGTTTCTATTCATATAAGTGATTAAACGTTTCCCTGTAAATTATGTTACAATCCACCATCCACCATATAATTAATACAGTAAAATGGTGATCTGAGATATAGATAACCACTAGATGTATTCGTATGATCAGGGTGTTTATCGGTGTAAAAAAAATTTCTATTTCCGCAATTGTAATCAGTTTTGCATTTTCGTAATTCTTAAAAAGTTATTTACAAAAAAATAATTAAAACAATAACACAACGTCCTGCGCAAAATATGAGTTGGGGAACCTGCGGCATATGATTATTATAACGCCATGTCTCCGAGCGCATGGCCAAATATAAACAAATTGAACAATGAAAGTTGTGAATGTAAAAAAGTTTACTGGGTTACAGACTGACAACCAAGTGTAATAAGGTATTCACAAAAAAATAACTGTTACAAGAACTCAACGTTCTTCGCAAAATTTAAGTTGGCGAACCTGTAACTGCTGAAAGCGAATTTTGAAAGCGCCAATACATTTGGTGTTCGTGTGCGGTTCGGTGCGGTTGAACTCTTATACTCTTTGGGTGCGGTCTTATACTCTTTGGTTATACTCTTTGGGTGCGGTTGAACAGCGAATTTAGTTACAGAGAAGTGGCAGCGAATTTGGCTAACAGCGAAGGTTAGTATATTGTATCCGATTACATCGCACGCAGAGATAAGTTCTGTGCAATTTTTATATTAGTGTCTTATATTTGATATTTTGAATTGGTAGGTACAAGATTTTTTTACGAGCACATGGCTTAATTCTGCATCCATCTTGGTGCAGCAGAACAGCATAGTTTCATGTGCGTGCGGTGCGGTTTACCAGTGGTTAAAGGTTAGTAATATCCAATTACATTGCAAGTCAATTGCATTCTGCCAACATACTCCAAGATGTGCAGTAGATTACATTGTTTGTATGGCTCACTTTTATCTTTTTTTACACTAAAGAGTGCCACAGTCGTTTGTATCTTGGCCCATAAGAATTTCGAAATTCCTGTTATTTGCATGTATTAAGATTTTAAGTATTAAATTTTAGTTCCAGTAACATTAAATCCTCAATGTTCATGAATGTCTTTTTATTTATTTTTAGGACTCAAAGTTATTTTTGTAATGTTAGATAATCTCTTAAAATTGTTTTCTTAAGATTCTATTTCTTTTAAAAGTTTCTTTTTCTCTTCAAATTCTTTCTAATATATTTGTATTTGTTATTCTTCAGACCTAAAGTAACTGTTTTCACTCTATTTTGCGGTTATTTATAATATAAGCATGCATTTTTGCAACAATTTTATTTCCCATATTTTGTTTTGATAGGTTCAACCTTCATTCTGCCTACATCTTGGTGCATTTAAATAGCGCAGAGGGACTTGAAATAAAGGTTAGTTTAGAGATATATGCTCTGATTATTAAATATATTCAAGAAAAAATTCTGCAAATTAAATAGCACTATGTATTATGATTTTAAGAATTACATTTTAGTTCTATTAACATTAAATCCTCAATGTTCATAGATGTTTTTTTTATTTAGGACAAATATGCCACGTAAAAGACCTCTTACACTGGAAAGAGAAGACAGAAGAAAACGGGAAAGGCGGGCTCTGTCAAATGAACATGCAAGTTCAAGCAGATGAAACGCATGGCATCCGTCGCAATAGAAGTGCAAGCAGAGACCTTCCACTTAGTTATGATGCTGCCAGAATATATAAATCTGACAGTGAAGTTCCATTGTTCAGTGTTGGTGGAATGTACTATAGATGTTGTCATTGTTCTGCAAAACTTTTCCGAGGTGAGCAGAATACTTCTATATGTTGCCATAAGGGGAAAATAAAATTACCACCAATTGCCGTGCCTCAGTTTCTTAGAGAGCTAATCGAAGCAAATGATTCGACAACAAGAAATTATCTTGAAAACATATGGCAGTATAATAATGCTCTGGCTTTTGCATCTGTTCAGTTAAAATCTGTTCATTTACGAGGGTCAGGGCCTTATTGTCTAAAAATTCATGGACAGATATATCATGCTGTTGGGCCTTTGATTCCAGAAAATAACATTCAGCCATCATATGCAGGTTTATTCATTTTAGATGCAATAAATAAACGTATAGATAGGCATGAAAATCGTTTTTGTGATAGATATATTATGCAGAATTTACAGGAAATTATTCTCCATATAAATCCTTATGCTCAGCTTTTTCAACACATGAAGGACATTACGGATCATGTTCAAAATATGGAGCTAAAATTCTCCTTGGAAAATTCATTTGATAAGCGTCGGTACAATATTCCAGTATCGGAGGAAATAGCTGCAGCCTTTATGTTTGATGAGGGGGAGGAACCAGGAAAATTTGACTTCGTAGTAAGATCAAAAAGCTCCGAGAGAATTTCCATTATATCGAACATGAATCCTCATGTTGACCCTATGAGCTATCCACTCCTGTTTCCCTGTGGTGATTCAGGATGGCAGCCAGGCATTCAGCATGTTGATATATATAGAACTGTAGTTAGGAATTCTACAACACAACAGCGGTACTATTGCTATCGTTTGGCAGTTCGTGACAATTTCAGTTTACTACATTGGAGGGTGGTATGACTGCGCATTCTCTTTTTAAATTACCAGTTCCTATTCATGAATCATCTGTGGCCAAAATCAGAGAAGATTCTGTGGAAGCAAAGGTTTTACAAAAAGCATCACTAATTATTTGGGATGAAATATCAGTGGTTTCCAAAAATGCTCTAATTGTCTGTAATAAATTATTACAGAATATCATGAAATGTGATTTGTTGTTTGGTGGGAAAGTTATTCTGTTTGGAGGAGATTTTAGACGGACCCTTCCAGTTATTAGACGTGGTACCCGTTTATCCATTGTTGAAAACTGTGTAAAAATTGTTTATTTTGGAAGTTCATTAAAAAAAGAAAACTTACAGAAAATATTAGAGCAGCTGCTGATGTTTAAATGTTAAGCTGCTGATGCTGAAATTTAGTGAGTGGTTATTAAAATTAGGAAATGGAACATTGTCATCTCACCACTTACAAGATGAATTGGTGGAAATACCTTCACAGTGTATATGCAATTACGATGACTTAATAAGCAATGTATTTCTTACCCACAAAATTAATGAAACAAATATTGACGCTCTAACAAATGTTGCAATACTGTGCACAAAAAATGACTATTGTTCAGAAATTAATAAAGACATTGTTGAAAATTTGGTGGAAGGTCCTTCTAAAACATATTATAGTATTGACTGTGTTGAAAGTGAAGATCACTCCTCTGCCCAGTTATATCCTCTAGAATTCTTGAATAGTTTAACTCCATCAGGTCTCCCACCTCATATTCTTACACTGAAAATTAACACAATTGTGATGTTAATAAGAAATTTAAATGTTAGAGAAGGTTTGGTAAATGGAACGCGCATGATTGTGAAGGCATTGCATGACCTCTGTATTTCTGCAGTAGTTATTGATTCAGGAAGACTGTTTTAATACCCAGAATTCAGTTATGTCCTTCTGATTTAAGCCTTCCATTTATGTTGTGTAGAAAATAATTCCCGCTAAGAATTGCCTTCACTATGACTATTAACAAGTCACAAGGACAGACACTTGAGCGAGTTGGTATTTATTTACCTACGCCTGTTTTCTCACTTGGCCAGCTATATGTAGCATTTTCACGAGCAAGGTCGTTTAGAAATGTGTTCATTTCTGTTCTTGAAGGTTCTTGAAGGACCAATTCAAAGAAAATGGCAAGTTATTCACTCAAAATATTATATTCAGGGAAGTGACCTGAAATTTTATTTGTTTGTTAAATTTAATGATGTTAATTTATAGTGTGTACATTTTATAGTGTATAAATTTTATTTTTATTTGTGTATTAAATTTTATTTATTTTCTTCTCAAATTAGTATTTATTTACCTATGCCTGTTCCACATTTATTTAGCATTTTCACAAGCAAGGTTATTAATAAATGTGTTCATATCCATTCTTGAAGGGAAGGACCAATTCAATGAAAGTGGTAAGTTATATTCACTTGCGAGCAAGAAAGGCTTTATTTATTATTGTGGCAATTTTTTTCTTTGTTGGTTTTTATAGTTTATTTTTAGTGATAGATTTTTGAACATAGATTGTAATTTTCAATAATAAAGGTTATTGATATTTTGTCCTGTTATTGATCGTGTTGGTCAACATTATCATGAATGTTATTGATATTTTGAATTGATTTATTCTTAAATTATTGTATTTGGGAAGAATTAATTATATCAAGTCCCATTATTCATACATTTTGATTTGTTAGTGTCCTACAGAGAATCTGAGTTAAAGAAGATTAGTACATTCTGCTGTGATAAAACTCTTAAATTACAATGTTGAATTAGATGCAGTGGCTAAAAATTTTATACATAAAAAAATGAACTTCCAGTATAAATAAAAGAAAATTGTAATTAAGGGAATTTTAAAAATATTGAACTCCGTGCGAATTATTAGCACGGGCACTTCTAGTCTCCTATATTATTTCAATAATATAGCGGTTCTCACACGCTACCAATCTTAATAATTGGGGTCTCTAAAGAAAAGGAACTTCGCAGAGACATAACGAATTGCATTTTGACTTCAAAAACGTGAAAGATTTCTTGGAAAAAAAAAAAGTCTCTAAATAAAACCAACGCAACCCGCAACGCTCAATTGAACTGCCAAAGCCCTCAACATTTTTTTCTTTGAGGCGCTTGACCAGAAGAAAACGTTTCTCAAACCGTAATTTACAGGATGAGCAATCAATTAATTTTTTGGACATCCTTTAAATTTTTGCCGGTTCGGTTTATCCATACAACTAATGCCACCTATTTTTAGCCCTTGGTGCTGGTGGCCATTGCTGTCATGTCACACGTAACTTCCTCTATCTAATATTTACGCTCTCTGCATATTACAACGTGCACGTACAACTGACGAGATTTATTTGTATCATTGATATTTTACATCAAAAAGAAGAAAGAAACAATATTGGTAATAGACGATTGTGTACAGTTAGGAGAGAAGACTGTGTCTTGTTAGGTTTGATTTGTGTTTTACCGGTGTATGTATTTCCGCTATCAGCAGTGATACGGTGAAATTTTCAAGTCCGCAAGCGTACTTATGAAAAAGCTGGAAAATAGTACTTTCCATAGTGATTAGATATTTTCAACAAATTATATTAATCGCCTCTTTTGGACAAGTTGAGGTACTTGCAAAAACCTAGGACAATTCTGGTAATACATTTAGTAGGGCTGTAATATGCTATTTCGAAAGGTTCGAAAAAGGTCTAGATCATGTGTGCAAGCAAGTTAATTATATTAAACAGATCGAATTATTAATCACCGAACAAAAATGTTCCACATATAATACTGATTTGTTTGTTTACTACCGTATTGTTTTCTATTACACCTCATGCACACAAATGTTGAAGAAATCAGGATATGTTCTCTCTCCAGACATGCGAATAGTAAGAGCAAGCAGATGAGAATATTTTCAAGAGTGCTACGGAGAAATAAAAAAAAAGAACGTTGGAGTAATCAGAGTGCATAGTTTCATGTTGGATGGAATTTATACAGCGAAAGTGGAAATATAGTTGGCATAGCATACGATAGTCCCGATGCTGCTCCATCACTTTATGTTCTATTGTTTCTATTAGATGAATTCCCCTGCAATATATTTTCAGTGGTACAGGTGAGTTTTTGCAGCTCTTCTACGCAACCAATTTTTATAAATGAGGTCGCTAAACAAAGAGAACGTCACGGAGGCGTGACCATTTGATATTTGATTATAAAATATGAAAGATTTTTTGAAAAAATCTTCGTCAAATGTAATTCGCAACACTACGAGAGCATTGTTAAAATCTATTTAGGAAAATAATTCGTAAACTAAGCGTTCTTGGGCCTTAGCCTAAAAAATGTTCCTAGCTCTGTAATATATATGACGAGAGCTTCTTGGACTTTCTATCACATTTTGCTGGTCTGGCGCTTGTCGATACTAGCCCACGTGGTCAGAGACGTGCAGAATCTGCTACTGTATGTGAAATTAAAGTAAATTACTTGATATCCAAAGCGATTAAATTGTAAGGGCGTACCTCTCAGTTTGGTATTGAAGTAAATTAATACTCCGAACAATAAAGTTGTACTTGCCCAACCCTGTATTTTCGCAAGGACAACTTTACTGGCCTTTTAGTGAGTAAAAAGCTTTCCAAATAGTTTAGTGACTGTCAAGGAAAGCGAAGAGCTAACTGTCAACCAAAGTTTCCAATTTTTTAAAATATTGTTAAGGAATTGCTAAGAATTGTTCAATGAAAATCAGTCAATAAC
>BLKR01017037.1:0-16472 GCA_011170035.1 Teleogryllus occipitalis
AACTTTGTTTTTATGACTACAAATATTAGTCAGAGAAGCAAAAATATTGATAATTGGTATTATTGAAAAATCTTCCAATTCGACCTCTATATAAGGTTCGGTAAGAATCTAAAATGGCAAGGACCGTATTTATTGTGCTGTCAGAAAATATGAAATTTAAAACAAATAACAAAACATCAAGATAATACATTCTGTTAAATCTAGTCAAATTATTTCATTGGTATAGTAAAGTGGTGCGATTCCAGCTTAGAGAGTGTACATAAGACCTGTGTTAACCAGGGTTGAAGGATGAGCACGGGGGGAGGGCTGATGCCTTGGCCACCAGCGATAGCGCGCGGATTTCCTCTAATTTTCGGCGCCGTCCACGAGAGGACGCGTGAAATACTGTCATTGGCGAGATATCGGATATTGCTAGTTGCGTGCGGGCGGCGCCGTTGATACGCACATGACGCTCGCAGTTTGCGGCTCAATAAAGAGCTTGCGAGCGGCGCCGCTATCGAAGGCGATTCACTGCCGGGAATAAACGCGCCACACAACGCCCGCCCGCCAGCCAGCCGGCCAGCCCGCCAGCCCCTTCGACTTCCTCCCGCTCGCCCGACCGCTCGCCGTCCGCTCTCCTGTCCGCTCTCCCGTCCGCTCTCCCGTCCGCTCTCCCGTCCGCTCTCCCGTCCGCTCTCCCGTCCGCTCTCCCGTCCGCTCTCCCGTCCGCTCTCCCGTCCGCTCTCCCGTCCGCTCTCCCGTCCGCTCTCCCGTCCGCTCTCCCGTCCGCTCTCCCGTCCGCTCGCCCGTCCTCTAAGCCTGTGCGCTCACCCGTTCGTTCTTCTGTGTACTCGCCAGTTTGCTTGCCCACCCATTCGCTCGTCCGCTCGCTTTACCCTTCGCTCGCCCATCCGCTCGCCGCCTGCCCGCTGCCCACCTGCCCGCTCATGTGATGCCGTCCCTCCATGTAGGGCTGTGTTCCATTTTTTGCAATCACACGCGAGTCATTGATAGATTCTTTTAGACCCACGGAGGTTCTGGATTGGACTTTGGGGGATGCTCTGCGGCCAACCCCCTCTCTCCCCTTCACTTCCCCACCTCACCCCGACCTGCTTTTCCCTTCCCCCCGCCAGACCCCAACCCCCTAGTCTTTGTGCGCTTTCGTCGCCCGAAACTTCCTCAACGACGCGCAAATCGCGGCAATCAGGGCGCCACGCGGCTGTGCTCACCGCATAGCCTACGACGTCGCTCGTCCCCTTCCCTTCGGCTTGCGCTCAGCTCTTGGCTGCTTACTCGCCGCTCGCTTATCTCGAATAGATTATGCATTTTCTCGAGCAATCTTATTTTGCTTCTTCTCGTCCACGCCCGAAACTTATCACAAAGCTTCATTCATCCACTTACTCTAAAGAAAGGCCCACAATGTGTTTACAATGAAAAATACTTTAAAAAATACATCACAAAACATCCACTGCAACGTATAGAAAAAGAAATTAATATTACGTTAGAAATTATTAATTTGCACGGTACTTTTACTTTAAATAATATTCAGCTTTTGAAAGGGTTATTCTCTACTCGCCAGTTTGCTAGAAATTGAGGGAAGGACATTTAACATTTAGCGTAGTATATTCTACAGGCAACAATAAAGTCCCTTGAGAAAGTTGTAAAAATTAGAAATATTAGGCCAGAGCGTCAGGGAGCAGCGATTCTAGTTCATCTATCACTCTTCTTTCTGTTCTGTCTGTCGACTTCCGCTTTCTGCAAACACGCCTACCACTTCGCATCCAACTCCCTTCTTCCATCCTCATATCCGTCACCCCCCGGCGCGTCTCTAGGCAGCCTTCACCTTCCGGCTCCATTCCCATCGCCCGCAGTACTTCACCTAACCCGGTTTGCCGCTCCTCAGTTGTCCCAGTGGCGCATCACCGCCGCTGCGTGTCTCCCCAACCGCACAGCGCCGACCGCCCCTCCGCGCCGCGCCGCGCTCATCTCACTGCTGAGCCAGGGCCCGACCGCCCGCGCAGCCCCGGGCGCGCTGGACGAGACGGAGCGGGGAGAGAGGCCCCGAACGACGTGAGACTCGGCGGGACCGGGCGGGTAGGGATGGGAGGCGTTGGGAGGGGTCGGCGTTCGCTGTTGAGCTGCTCCTCCCGGGACATAGTTGGCGCAACCGCCGCGGGGCGCCGTTAGCGCGGTCGTTAGGCAGACGCAGGCGAAGGCGCAGGCGAAGGCGGTGGCGCTCATAGTCGAACGACCATCATCGCGCCCTCCTCATCGTAATGGACGCTCCCACGTCGCCCCGCCCCGCCCAGGGCGTCGCAACCGCTCGCCTTACAGTTCCCTTCCGCCACAAGACGCAGTGAGCGCCGGGGCGGGCAGAGGCGGGGCGGGGTCGAGACGGTGAGGGCGTTCGCCACGGGGGTAACGACAGTGGCTTTTTGGGTTGAAACAGAGAAGCGTTGCACTTGAGGGAGGCTGGGCAATTGAAATTTATGATTGAGTAACAGGCCGACTCCCAACAATTTCTCATTTCATTATTCGCGTAATCCTTCCTCTACCCACTGCGCCAACATTTGACGGGCGTAGAAAGCATCAATACAGAATAGATATCTTGTCAAGATATGTTTTTAAAACCTCCTTAAAACCTTCTCTTGAATTTATAAAATGTTAGTTGTTAGTTTTGAATTCCTAGCCTTGGTCGCTTTTTGTATTAGTGTTGAGTTACTTGCGTGATCTTCACTTCTTTTGCATTAGTGATTGAGTTACTTGCTTGAAACTCCTGTTATGTGTATGATGTTTTTCAGGTAATATGTCTCATTAGAGACAATTGTTAGTAAGAATTCATTCGTGTACCGCATTATCTTCTCGTGTAGCTCCAATAGCCCATTGACCTACCCTTGACATTGTGATTTATTGAATTCTGAGAAAACTGTATTTCGAATAAACTATTCAGAACCTACCAACAGAGAAATTAATGTCTTAATTAGAAAAATAACTCATTTATATTTTTGACCTTTTCTTCATTGTCTTCTAAAAGAAAATATGTCGGCTCCCAACAATGTTATGAACTCGCATACTAGTTGAACAATAAAAATTTACCAATACTTTCAAATTTAAATTTTTTTCGATGCACCTCCCACGAACTTTTATATTTAACTTGCAAGTAGGTTTAAAAATAGGCATCAGTTCTGTTCATGTTCATTGCATTTAACTGCATTTCGCAATTACTTTAATTCGTATTAAAAAATATATGATTTTTAAGCCACTTGTAACACTTTTCTACAAAATGGTTTCAAGCATTTATTTATATAAGTAAAAAACTATTAATTTAGAATAGCCTCGAAGTTCTCATCGGTTTAATTGTTTCTAAAATTCAAAAATAATCTATAAAAATGCTTTGAGCATGCACTTTAGGTTTTAAGCTCTATTAAATCCACGACAATTTAATTTCATGGCATTTAAAAAGTAATATTTGTTTTTATATTAACCTATGTAAGCTACTACATTCTGTATAATGTTTGTTCCAAACCTTTTCCTCCATACCCAAGATGAATGGATTGAGTGGTTATTATGTTTATCATGGAGCTCTAGTGAAATGACAAGAAGGTAAAACTGGAGAACACCAAGAAAACTCACAACTAACCTGTGTTGACCACAAATTCCGAAAGGAACGTTCCGGGTTTGTACTCCCAGACCCCAGAGGAAGAAATCGTCATTCCGAACTAGTCTCAATTACCTAAAATATCGGTGAAAACAGAGGAGAGTTTGCAGCGCCGCACGAGGGCGAGTGCTGGTAGTAACCGCGCGTATCCGCCGGGGTGGAATGAATGGGGTCTGGGGAGTGGAGAGGCGGAAGGAAGCCGCAGTGTGCAGATGCCCCGTGTGAAGTCGTCTCAGACGCTGTCGGCGGCGCCAGGAGCCACAGCCTCCTGGGCGACCGCTTCGCCCCCCCCCCCCACGTCGCGCCGTCCCGGCTCTGTTCCCTGTAATTGTGGCGAGACCTCACAAGGAGGCCGATAGCCCACCCTCGCTATTCATTAGGCCCCCGACCCCCGACCCTGCCTCGACCTCGAGGCCCCGCCGGGACAACCACGCCCTCGACGCCCCGGCCGCCCCGCCCCCTCTCCCCCCCTCGCCGACTCCTTGCTCGACACTGCTTTCTACTTACCACCTTCCCGCCTCCATTACCAGACTATTAGGCTCCGCCCCGGACGCGTCTCGCCGCCCGTCTCCTCTTCCCGGCGCAGAAATTTGATTCCCCCGCCCCCGCCCTCGGCGACGTCTACATCCCCCTGCCCTACTTTTAACAAGCTCCTTTCAATGAAGGTAATTCCCTTAGCGCACCGTCAGAAATGTTTATGCCCGCCCTCAAAGGTACAAACTAGCTACAAGCTCCTTCCCGCCGCTGCAACTCGGCAAGTTGCGTGGGGAAGTCCGGAGAGGAAGCGAGGCGACGCGGGGGCGGAGGCTGCGGTCATCAAGAACTCGTTTGCTGGCGAAAGGAGCTATTGAAAGAACGACGACCTCTTTGGAACGACCCGCTTTCCTTCCCTGTTTTATTGACGGCTCCTCTACGTACCACTGCCATTGACGGTTTCATCACAAGTAGCGCAAACTCGTGTTTGCTCTTTCAGTAGTGATTAGAGTTCTATTGGAAGAGTTCTGTTTGAGTTGCAATAGACATACAGGATGATACTTTTTATTGGTGTTACTTTATTTTAAAATATAAAATTTCAGCTGAGGAATTGGAAAACTTCACATAACATCTATTTTTTTATCAATCCATTTTTCGAATTTCCAAAGTTCAAAATAAAATAATTTCAGAATATTTGTTTCTATGACAATTGTTTGCGTGCCACTTCTGTTTTTTTAAGTAGCAGTGTACTGTGGGAGCAGAAATTTCCGATTAGCTCTTTTTAAATTTTAAAAGTTGAATAGTATTATCAATGAAGCAAACAAATACCGCCAAATTGGATAAAAATATTTACTTGAACCACATTCTCTTGTACGTGACCCAGTTCCAATTTAAAGTTGAACCGAATACTCTACTGCTGATAAAGACTTGTCAAGCATATCATCACTCCTTAAATAGCAAACGTCTTACTTCTTACATTTGCACATATCAATACAAAACATTTCTCGCGAGGGGGGTCATTATTCTATTTGGATCGTGAAGTGTTCTCGGTCTGCAGGCTTTAGTCTTTGAAATGTTAGTGATTATGTAAGAAAGCAGTTTGATGATGTAGTATATTGAGACGTATTGATGTAAAAATGATTTGTTTTGCTACTTAAGCTTATTTAATTTATTACAAAATTATATTTTTGCACACTCACTACTGAAGTAGAATTTCAAGGGCAATAAACTTTACATTTTCTGATTTCGCGAAAAAATATTGAATAAATCTTAGCCGCAAAGGAACTCTTTCCAGCTCGCTGTTATCACACCTTGGGTCCGCTACGCTTGGATTCGATTGCTAAATCACCTCTCAAGAAAGGACCACTTCAAATTCTTCTTACATAAACTACTACATATTAGTTATAATAAATAGTAATATTATATTATTTAACTGTATTTTTTAGTTTTTCTTCACCGTAGATGATAACTGTGCAGGACGGAGAGACGTGCAGCACTGAAAGAGATGCGCATTGAAAGCGGGCTGGACACTAGGGTCAACTGTCGCAGTTTTTCGTCTTTTGCCCCGTTCTGTAACAGCCATTGTAGATTCCTAATGGGCGAAGCGAGGGCAGCGAAGAATAAACTTCCGGGTCAAAAGTTCTTCATCGCACGGCGAAGGGTCGGACCGTGCCCCTCCGGGCCTCGACCCGTCCTGTCCCCTGCCCTGCCGCTTCCCGCCTCCCGCTTTCGATGCCCGCAACCCTCTGCCCTTCCCGCATAATGTTTGGTACCTCGCCCTTGTATGAACCCCCTGGGCCGGTTGCTCCTCGCTTGCCCCCTTCTCGCACCCTCCAACCCGCGCTCTTATGCTCACTCAACCCGTCACTGCTTCGCCTCAACGCGCCCCCCTCCGCATTCCACCTCCGATCTCTGTAACCCCGCGCTCACTTTTCATCGCGCTCCACCCCTGCGTCCCGCCGTCGCTTCAGCCCCGCGCCCCGCCCCTCAATTCGCCCCTCGCACCTCCCCCAGGCTTTCATTCTCCGCTCACTTGGCCTCGCTTCTACCACCTGTGCCCCGGCTTCGACTCAACTCCGCGTCCCTCACCGTGCCCCGGAACCCGGACTCACTCGCCACCTCAACATTCCGATCTCTTTTATGCAGCTCACAGCGCTCCTTGGCCATCTCCAGCCCCCTCTTCGTTTCGTCCTCTCGTCACTTTGTCGTCCCGTCCTTCGTTCCTCGCCTCCTCTATCCCTTTCTATTCACCACTCCCCGCCCCTCTCTTCCCCGCCCCGTGGGCCTCGGTGCTGGCGGGAGACACAACTGCACTCTGTGGGGCGGCGCCGCAACTGCCGCGACTGGCTGCCCCCCCTCCTCCCCCCTCCCGGCGCTTGCGCTGCAAGCTCCAGAGCGGTCGACGCGGCGTCTCGCCCGCTTCCTCACTGCCAGGCGCGGAGAAACAAAATCACCTGTATAGTATGTTTTACGGTTATCCAACCAATCGGAACAAATAGGCCCTTAAAACAAAGAAAAAAGAGGCGTTTACAGAGAAGTGGAATTTCAGTTAATAGAAAAAATGTTTGTTCAAAAACGCGTTTCAGATGTTGCAAATGCAACGCGTGTCTGTGTGTGTAGATATCGTTCTTGTGTAATAGGCATGACAAGAAAATGGCTTACTAGACTTAGCGGGTATCGTCTGATTTTAGCTCAGAACCAGCATTATACCTGTCTCCTTAGAGACTCTGACCGAGAGTTACTAAGGTTCGAGTCTCGGCGGTGGCAGATTTTTGATTCTAGCTCTATAGCTCGAATTCAGTTGCAGTCTGGAGGAGAATTCTAGTTGCCGCATGCTCTGATCGGTGGTTTTCCGTGGTTTCTCCTGATAAGACCAATAATATAATGCCGGAGCATTATCCAACCAAACGGGCCACGGAACGCGCCCGACATTTTCTTCTTCCTCCTCACCTGCTTTTTACATACACACTTACAGGAATCACACAATCACATATATCAGGAGACCAGCCGGGAGCTTAGAGCTTGTCCCGGCAGGGGCGGTGCCCGGCTTGGGGACATACCTGGAGGGAGGGGAAATCCCCTGCATGGCGACTTGTAGGTAGGCTGCGGTTCACATCATCCAAGAAAATCATCACCATGACCTCATGAGTTGAAAACATTCCCCACACTAACGGAACTAATGACGATAGCAGTCGACGTGCCCGGAATCATCAATTAATCAATCATAGAGTCCGCAGGTCCTGCGCTCAGAGCAACTGGCGCGAGATTTAATAGTATGGGTTGTTCAAATTGCTAAGGAGTAGCGGTACGTTTCTGGTTACGCGGCCCTTCACAGTCTTTTAACGAAGTCATTTGACAGTTATTTCCCCAAATGTAGCACGATTAATTCCCATTTCCTCCACTAAAATAAATAAATGATCCATTTATAGAAAATATATCACACAGAATTAAACTTGTCAAAAGACTATAGAATTGAACATTTTGAATCGAAAGTATTTTAATTTCATAATGAGTTTACTTCATAATTTCATTAACTTCTTACGTTAATGATAGTAGGTTTAACAAATCTCATTTCGCTTGATTAACACGTCTTGTGTGTTAAAAAAGCTGTCCGCCCGAAAGCGAGAGTAGCTAATTTATCGAAAGTTAATATTTCATATTATTGCTACATACAACAAATAACAGAAAGATTTGTTAAAACATAACAGAAAACAAAACAAGTAAAAATTCGTCATTTAAACTCGAATTTGAACTCGATGGGGTTCGCAAGCAGGCAAGTAATTTGTGCAGCCGCACTTTGACACGCCTGTTGTAAAACACCAAAACAGTGAATTCTTGGCATGAAATCTGCATGTCGACGCCGACTCGTCATTTACGTAATAGACATTAATTGAGGCTGTGATAGAAGATTTTTTGAGATCTTCAATTTTCTTTCTGGGGCTCTGGCTCTGAGTAGCTCCCTCCGTGCTGAGGATAAGACGTGAAGTATTTCTAATTCAAAGATGTTTAAAATCTGTGAAAACATGTTTCTCTATTATATTATTTCCTTCATACAGATGTGAAGGGAATAGAGCTTTCACATGATGAAGTCTCCCATGGGCATGTTAGTTAAAAATTGTATGACACATTAGTTTTCATTTCTGCAGTTATGTAGTACTCCATAATTACGATCAACGATGATTATGACAGAAATGTAAATAAACTTGTAAATTGTATCATCCATTGAAAGGTTCATTCTGTTTTTCAATTTCACAGAGTACATTGTGCTAAATACTACCCCATTCCACTAACATGTTGAAATTATATCTGCTGGTTTCATTGAATCAAGAGCAATATATGCCATTTAGTATATCAATACAATAGTACAATGCAAACAAATGTTGTGTATACGTACGGACATAAGACAACTAAAAGGTTCTATCATCATTCAAATGAAATATAAAACTCAAGGAAGAAAAAAAAATTTAATTAAAATTTCAAAGCCGATGTATCTTAAGAATCTGATCGCATAGTAACAGATATAATGAAACTTTAATTTAAACGCTAAGAAGGCTTTAAGCATTTCTGTTACATGGCAAATAATGTTTCATCCGTTCTCAAGCGTCTGATGTTTCACGAAAATCAGCGCTTCGAATGTGATTTCGCAAATGATTCCAAATCAATATCACTAAAGACTGGGTTAATTATAACGCGGTTTTACTGCAATGTGGAAGTTTGCAGTGCACACGCACTGCATACGCTTGTGAACGTGTTCGCGGTCCATATTGATTCGAATACATCTAATGGCGGCAACGATCACGTTGCATATTAAATAAAACAACGTGGCAAACACTGATTAACCTCAGCTTGGAAATTAATACGTGCCCATTATTCGCGGCGTTGGTGGATGCAGCTGCGGTGATTCGACGCTCCTGTAGCCTTTGCAACCGCTCACACGTTTGGCAGCGCAGCCTCAGCATCAGGGGAATTAGCACGGAGGTCCTCACATGTATTGCCAAAGCGGCTTGTATTTTAAGATAAATAAAAATGCGGTTTTCATATTTCTTTTAGTTAATTTATCAACCTATCCATGCCATGAACTTGTTATCAATATTACCAATTTCCAATGTACACAGAAATTCAAAGAAAGCAATGCAGTCTCCGACAATGTGAGAGGTGTCTATGGCTTTGTTAAATACCCAGGATATCAGGAGAAATTTAAAAAATAATGAAACTGTTTCTATTTTGACTAAAAATACAAATATTTGGATGTGTTATTCCGCCTATAGTATATATAGCCGTTTATATACTATAAACGCGCATGTTGATTGAATTCTCATACTCAGTGCGTCATTGCTTAGTACAGAGCTGACGTCATGTGACAAGAAAGACCCAACAAAGGGCGTCCGCTATTCGTTCATGAGCAGTGTGGCGCTAAGCTTTGGAAAGCCACTTTGAGTGTTTTGTTCACCGGCGTTTTTGCTACTGAAGGCAACTAATGATAAATATTTCCCAGTTACTACGTTATAGGTCTGTCGCGTCACCGCCCTAGTATACTCAGAGCTACAACTGTTCCTACCGTAGCCGTTTAGACCAGGAGAGATGAGGGCTCGAGCCCAGACGGGGGTGAATTTTTGACTAAAGCTTCAATAATTTTCGTTGAATGACACAAAACTTTTCATGTCAACAATTTGTTCATAATTGAGCACTTCTTTATAATTTAAAAGATAATTGACGTAAATAGTTTAAATATAATTCTCTTTTTTTCTTTTTCTCACTTCTTCTTAGAGGAATTGAAAAAGATATTTCATCCTTAGATTCACTTTGCTGTCCTCTCTTTATTCTCAATTGTATATTGTATACGATATATACATATATATTAACTACAGTTTTTCGAATACAACTGTTGCATTATATCACTCTCCTCGCTCATTTTTTTCGCTAAACTACACATTCTTGATTGTTCGAAAATATGTGACTATTACTGCTCTTATTTACGAAACTCAATGTTCTCAAACAGAATGTAATAACGAAATAATTTCATAAATGCTACAGCAAAGTGAAATAAACGAAACATAAAGGTCACATATCACCAAAACAAAAGCTTTATTACTTTTAGAAGGTCATATCTTGTTATCGGAAGTAGTACTAACTCTAATAGTTATTTAAATATCGATAGTTGAGGTTTGATAATATCTACGTGATGGTATTTCGTTCTCCTGTTGATGTTATGACTAAATACCTCATTGAGTGTCCGCGGCCTATCGCTTGGGCTCTGAGCTGAGATTCTTTGATCGGAAATTTGGCAGCGCCGGCCTTCGCCTGGCCCTGGGGGCGGCGGTCCCACCAAACCATCCCCTTTAGCCCGCCCCGCCCCCGCACCCGCTGCCGCGGGGGGAGCACCGGGACGTAATTAATTTCTGCAGTTTGCAGCCGATTTGACTTCCACTTAATCACTCTTTACAGGCGCCCGAGCCCCACTTCGACAGTTTTTGTGGTCGCTTGATCGTTTTGAATATGCTCCAGTGTTCTCTTGAATGGCTGCGATGAATGGAGGGAAAAAGTAGCCGCCCCCGTACACAAGATGGCGGGCGCGGAGCGCGGCGCGCCGGGCAGGGCGGGGATGTCGAAAGGCGTTCGCCACTGTAATTAGCGCGAGCGGAAGGGAGATCTCGGCTGAAAAGAAGCGCCTGCCAACTCGAATGCGGATGAAGAGGTCGGACAATGGACGGGATGAGTTTCCATTGATCAATTAAGTGGAGGAGAAAGCCCGTCACTGGGAGACTAACTTGGAAATTTTCGATACCACTATTGATTGTGATTCTGTTGAGTTAACGCGATTATTGAACATTAAGCAAGAGGAGGTCGAATGCCGAATGATATTAGTAGTTGTCTGAAAATTTCTGAAAATATTTTTTATGTAGAAAATGCTTTTCAATATGTTTTTTTTTGGTAGTGCTCGAAAATTTAGTTTCCTAAAGAATTTACTAGATATTCTATGACTACTCATGTTTTTATTGTTTTGTTGTTGCTGTTGTTGATGATTTTGTTCTCCTCATCCTGCATTATGTGCAGTGTCTGTTGGTGGAGGCAGATTATTATCTGCTGAAAGCAGTCTGTATCTTCTAGAATATAATGAAAGTTTCAGAGAATCTTCCACTAAGTTATATTTTGGGAGAATGGCACCCTTTTCACAGCTATCTTTCACGGTTCCTTTCTAGTCTAAGCAATATATAAGAAATGTTCCACACAAATAGAGCTCCTATAACCTTTTAAAATTCATTAGACGTTGATGACTGATTACTTAAGTAGCAAGCAGTATGAACTGTGTTTCATCTATAGTGGATTAATTAATGTAGATCAATAAATTATCTATTAGATTCACGAGAAATATAGGAAAGCTAGTAACTGCATATGTGCAGCTGTAACACTACCTTCGTCGTAATTAATGCGTGTTTTTTTGAAAGAAAGGTAAACTTCGCGGGAAAGATACTAATGTATTAATGCTACATACAAAATTAATTAGGCATATTTGGGAAAGTATTTTGCAAATCTAAATTTCAGACTGAACAGAATAAAAATATTATTGATCAGATTAATCATTTTTCGATATTTGGAAATATTATTTTGTAGAAGAAATGATAAACGTAAAACCCATGCACAAATTTAGAAACTACAACTTAAAAGCTATTAATAATGCGAATTTATCCGAAAAATCGCCGTGGAGCCAGAGAAAGCACAACACACTTTCTTGCTCATAATCACCTTCCTTAGTTCGCCAGTCACTCCGTTCATTGGATTTTCTGCTGCTGCTGCTGCTCAGACGTCGCGGAGCGCAACACTTGAGGCGGTGGCCCTCAAGCCTCTAATTGCAAGGCCATAACGGAACCGCCCACACGAGGATAAGCGCCGACAAGAAACGGCTCCAACTTCTGACCCCCCTGCGCCCCACCCCACCCGCTCTCCGCCACAAGCGTCTCCTCCCCTCGTTCCGTTCCTATCGTCTTCTTATCCGCGTGTTCTCCCGCGCCCCGCCTCCCCCGCCCCGCACTCTCGTGAGTGAGCGCGGGCGCCGTTGGCGGAACGGGCCACAAACCGCTCGCGCTAACCAGAATCCTGCGCCCTCGCCGCTAAATAACGCTGCTTTCCTGTGCGGGCGATGTGGGCGCGCCTGTCGGCTGCTTCGCGAAGCGCGCGCGGCGGCAGCGCTTGCTGGCGACGCGATGGGGAGGTCGTCGTTCTACCACAAGTACATGATCGTGCACGCCAAGGCGTAATGCTGCAGTCGGGGAGATAAGGACCGCATGTGATGCCACGTCAGAAAGAATATTCAGAATCACTGCGTTATATTCAAATTTGGAAAGAATTACGTGAGGAAGAACGAGAAGCTGTAAATACAATTGATCATAAAAGTCGTTAGCGTCGGCCGACTTTTGAACGATTGTGGTGATTTTTCAATGAATGTAAAATTTATATTTACCAAGCAACTATTTTGATACTACAAAACTGGAGTTTTTAAATTATTTTTCCTTTGTATTTTGAAAAAAAAAGAACACGACAGAATTATAGAGAGCGCTAAGATAAAAGCACCTATTTCATCGATTTCTATATAAAAGTAATGATCACAAGAGAAACGAAACAAAATACCAAAGTTCTTAATATTTTTACAGAAATTCAAAATAAAATTGAAAAGTTAAATTAGTTGAATTACATAGTTTAGCGACAAGAAATCTGTACGTAAATGCAATTATTGTGTATTAGTTTATTGTTCATCTGACTTTTTTATCTTGATAGTATGATAAAAATTCAAAAGATTAAAAAATAACAGAGCAATAGAGCATTTAGAATCGAATTTTATTCTGGAAAGGTTTCCTCCAGCGGAATCCAACTACCCCTTATCTCGAACCACGTATTAGGGACTAGCACATTTGCGTATTTCTTCGACTGAGGCCCACCGTGACACTCCTCAGCAAGCCAAGATACCCACAGACTCGTGCAGCATTTTTGCGTACTGATCTCGAACTGTATCGGTTATCACCTCCGACATTTAGTCCACACCCAAATGAAATGACCTTTTTTATAACATCTCCACGAATTCAGAGCTTCTTACGAAAAAGTTTGCCGATTTAAGTCTCGTTCGTATTGAGTTCTAAAATCTAACTTAAGACACTATATGGTTCAAACTTTGTGAATATTCACGAAGTTTCTTTACTGTTTTCATATTTCATTTTACATATTTTCTTCTTTTCAGGGTGATCCTAGAATAAAACAAGAATCTATTGTGTGAAAAGAAAAATGTCTTTGAATACATAACTGCAAAAATGTAGAACATTTAGAAGGAATTCTTTTTATTTTTAAAAGGTTAGTTGTTGACCTTAAAAAGTTAAGATCTGCAAAATGTCGTTTGAAATGATCGAAGAAAAAAAAAGGTTTTCAGCATGTGAACACTCAACATTTTTAGAGCATGACTTTGTATGTAAATCGAAAAATCAAATTTGATGCGAAATATTCGTTTAAGTATGAAAGCATAGCAGGTACTTTTAATCTTGTTCGTGGAGCGATTCACTTCGCATGTATCACTAATCACTTTCCTTTCGCTCCGCTCGCTCACAGATCCTCCGACTGAAGCGAGCAATGTCACTCGCATTGACTAGTCCCCGAATTGCCTTTGGCTCACTTTTAGAGGACGTTTTCAGTTCCAGCCCCATTCAACTCTTTCTAACTGCGCCATTTCGTGATCAAACTCCGGAGCCCGCCGCCGCCGCCCCTGGCGCGTCAAGCCCCGATAAACTCGACCGCCCCTCGGCCCGAATTCCGGATTCCACCACGGTCCAGCATCTATCTCCGCAGTTGCAGAACTTCGCGCCTTCTCCCTTTTTGCACCAAACTTTGTCCATTTCCCTTTAAAATACATTGTCGGACACCGCGCGCAGAAAAGGCGGTCTCGAACACTGGGCCGAAACGGGGTCCAAGGGCGCTTCGTAGCTCATCATTTCTTGTAAATAAAGAGCAAAATATGATTTCTGACAGCTTCCTTCCGTCATGAATTAACACAAGTAAGCTGTTATATATCCCTGACAAATAGCTAAAAATCGTTATATTTTTAAAGCAAGTCATTTTTCGTATGACCAATCAATTTATTCACAAAAAATATATTGCAATTCATGCCACTATTGTACGTTCTCGACAAAAAGACATGAAATCCTTTAATATTCACTTCATTCTATAGTAAAAGGCACATCTTGAATGTTTGCAATGATTAATATTCTATCATCTCTTTTCATGGAATTGAAAGAAAATGAAAATCTGAAAAATGGAAATCATTTCACGTTGTTTCGCTACTTAGTGTCGCCGGGGCTTTTCCCCGCTTCCGCCCCGGCGCGGCGGCGCGCAGCTTCCTGCGGCGCAGCGGGCGCACTGCGCGCCGGCGCCGCTCCCGCACCGCTCCGGCGACGGGCGCCAGGCCATCAAAGTTGGCGAGCGTGTTGACCGAGGCGGGGCGAGGCGGGGCGAGGCGGGGCGGGCAGGTGCGGCGGAGGAAGTGCGCCGCGCCCCCGCGAGGGCTCCGGAGTAAACGCCCTGACCCCCGCTCTCCCCCTCCTCCCTCACAAACATCAACTTTAATGGCCGACTGGACGCATTAATATCTTATGGGGCGGAGTGTGGCTACGGTAGGGACAGAGGTGGAGGGTTGGGAATGACTTTTCGGTCGGTTTGTTCCGTGGAAGCGGTTCGAATCCCACCTCCTCGCTGCCCTCCCCGCCCCGCCCCGCCCCGCCCATCGCCGGCTCTCACCGTCGCACCACCGCAATTTTCGCCTGCCGTTAATATCGCATGCGGCGTGAGTGCGGGCCGCGGTTGCTCCCGGTCTTCGAAGCTGCCATTGAAAGACAGTTAGGGCGGATAGGCCAAACTTAGATAGGTTCCTCCCGAGTCTCCTGGTCGCTAAGTGAGGTGAAGGCCGCGGGTAAGCTGGGGAGATGGGAAGGTCTCTCCGCTCTTTGGCCCACTGCTTAGCGAACTTCTCGGCGACCAAGTTGGGCGACCGACCTCTCACAAATATTATGTCATGGTGATGTAGAATCGAGAATTCTGCTTACGTCTGTTTAAACTTTCAATTCTGCACCTTATACCTGAGCCCAAATGCAGGCTCATTTTACAAAGACACAATACACCTATATTAAAAGTAATTAGTCAAAATGTGAGACACCTAAAACTGTTAAAAACATGTGGTGCATAACGCTGAATGAAAGTCAAGTACTTTTTCTTCCTGCAGTTAATGTGATTGTGCGATGCATTTGGTATTTAAATGCATGTATAGGATAATCATACAAAATAAAAAATACCAACGATTTGCCCATAATATTAGCAATAAATACTTCCATTATCATTTTGATCTTAAAAGCACAGATTTCTGTAAAAAGTATTTATTTTCCAGTTTTGTTAGAGCCTGTATGTCACAGTCATTTTGTGTACATTTCCAAGACTAGAAGCGCTGTTCATGGCTCGGGAGACATTTGCATAATTTGCAAACGGCGAGTGTGCTACAATTCTCCCGACCAGCTGGCAATGACGTCGGTAATCCTAGAGTCGCGTCCGTCACGAGCATTTCCTAATATGAACCCCAACTCTGTCAATACACAAATATGCGTTATTAGCAGACATCGGATGTTAGGGAATGCCTATTTTTCTAGAGAACTTATTTAAAGGCTTATAATATATGTCCACGAATCATGACAAATGATGACATATATGACCCAATGCTTATTTTTGCTTATTTTAGCATAAATGCCTATTTTTTTGCATAAATACGTTTTTAGGACTTTTTTTGCCTTTTATATTTGTATATTTATATACAATGCTAAGACATCAGAAAATGGGCGATGGTTCAACGTGACCACTCATTGCGAATCCTTCAATTCACGTCTTGAAATTTAAAATTGAGAGAATTCCTGAAGAGAGTATACCAACTGATTTTCTCCATTTCCCTATTTCATAAATACCAGCCATGATCTGAGAACATGAACGATTGACAATACACCGAGGGAACCGAAATTTTAAGTGGAAATAAATATAAATTCCCAGACGTTTTCAGTGTTGCTAGTGTTGGACTGCTAAAATAAATGCCAGTCACATCGTTCAGATGTCCTTCTCCGCATTCAAACAGATTTTTTCTCCCAGTCGTCGCAAATTTGAAATTTTGATCCTTGAAAAGTTACTGGTTATATGTAAATATTACTGGTTAGTGGAAACTGTTAAGAATAAAATATAAAATAGTTGTAAATATTAAATCTAGTTTTACATTAAAATATACGAACTGGTTTTGTACATTTAAGTTTACAAAATAATATAGACAAAAATTACAATTTTTCCATTTTATTGT
>BLKR01017038.1:0-16367 GCA_011170035.1 Teleogryllus occipitalis
TCGCACATTTGAGAGCAAATGTTTGCATTTTCACGACGAGCGTCGTGTTACTTCACTTGGGAATCACTTCATGCCTCTAATACACATGCATCTAAGCGCATATTCCCAACCCTAAAAAAATTGCACCAATCGGGAATTAAACGTAGGCATCTGCGTAACCAGTACATTGCCCGCCGGATTGCACAGAAGTTTAGATGCATAGAAGCATGAATTTTATACAAACATATGTGTGTGGATATTATATAGCGGGTGATCAGTTTAAAACGCAATCCTGGTTTTCGAGGACCTGAGGCAAAAGTGAAAGAATTGCAACACTGCTTCCGGGACAGCTCCTTTGACTCCATTTCTGCCACAAACCCTTCACTCACCGCCCCTTCCTTTCACCCGCCCCCTTCGTGTCGTCTGGATCATACCTGCTCAAAGCAAAACAGGCTGCGTCTTCGTTCACTGTTTTGAAGCTAACTTACGATGCACCTCAGCATAGAGGAGCGCAGATTTGTGGGGGAGGAGTATTTCCGAAAACAATCTTTCAGAGTGCCACACAGGTTTCAGATAAAAATTTTCATCCGGGTCTATTCTGAACAAGAGTACCATATTGGGGTTAGTGAAATTCTATCGCTAGACAGGGAGCGTGTTTGATCGAAAAGCAGTCTCCAAAATACAGTGCTCACGCAGCAAAAATTAGAGTAAGTTCAGGAGATCTTTCAACTTCCCCGAAAACAAGATTAAGAAAGTTTCAGCAGCAATGTAATTTTTCGTATGGAAGAGTACACTGTGCCACAAAAACAAAAATGGAAAATGCGCACTCAAACAGCGGGCATGTCAGGAGCTTAATGTTCTTGATCAGACTGCTCGCATGAATTACTGTGTCTACGACGAATTGTTAGCGAAAGTCTTCAGGCACTTGATAAAGTGTTTTTTAGAGATGAGGCTTTGTTTCGTATGGATGGATATGTTAACCAGCAAAACAGTAGACCCTTGGGTACTTTGAGCCCTCAGGAAATAGTAGAGAGAACATTGCATTAAAAAGAGATTTGAGTATGGTGTAACATCTTGACGCAGAATAATTGGTCCGTTGTTTTTTTAAGGAAACAGTAAAGGCAGATACGTATCAGAATATATTGAGATTTTGTATCCCTTCTTGAAAAGGATGAGTGAAATTGTTGGTTTCAGCAGGATGGGGCGACATCACATACTGCCAAGTCGACAACGCAATTTCTGGAAGAGGTTTTTGGGAACAGAATAATTTCACAAGATTTGTGGCCCCCACGTTCGTCTGATTTGTTCTCCACAGATTTTATCTTAATGCCTCAAAAGAAAAGTTTATGCGAATAAGCTTGCTAATATCGAAGAGCTGGAAATAAACATCGAGGAAACGATTCGCATGATTGACGAAGAGACTTGACATTGGATTGCAGCAAATGCTTATTTGCATGCGAGTTAATGCTTATTTGTTAGCAAATGAAGGGCATTTTGAACATTTTTTTAGAGGCTCGCTTGTTACCGACACCAATTCTTCTTCATAATGAAATATTTCCGTTTCATCTTTACCGATTACTAAACTAGCTTTCGTATTTCTACCTTTTGCCCCTTCTGAGGCGGTGCCTGCTGGTGGGAGATACCTGGTAAAGGGAAAACCCGCTACTCCACGGTAGGTCGGCACCGGATCTCGCTAACCAGCGGGGGAGATCACCGCCACCTCCCAAGCAAAAAACATGCACCACACTCAGGGGACTAATGACCTTAGCAGTTAACGCGCCAGGAATCATTATCATCCAAGCCAATTGACAACCCTGTAAATGCAGTAAACCCTCATTAACACGAATTCTAAGGGACCGAAATAATCGAAATTCGTGACATCAGAGTGTTATAAATGTACATATTACCGTAATCCCTTACCGGGACCAAAGTTTTGTTCGTGTCATGACGAAATTCGTGTTTAGCGAGATCTTACTAACGAGGGTTTACTGTAGTTCAACATAAAGTTAACTGTATTATTTGCAATTGTAGAGTTATATCTTCGTTCTCCTTGTAAGATGTTACTTACTAGTATAAAATGTCATACGTAAAATTTTAATGGAAAGGGAGGTCAAATATGTATGTATTTCTTCCCCTCTGTTTTAAGTTGCGCACGAAAAATTAGAAGCTGCCCTGTAAGTTTTTGAAATTCGAAGGTAAGTCCAGGGCCATCTTTGGACACTGGCTGACGAGGCTAGTGCGTCGGGCCACCATGATTAAGGAAGCCCTGCAAATGATAAAATGATATCTAACAATCTCTCTAATGAATTCTTATTCTCTATTGGTGGATGGACCAAGTATTTTGAACAGCACCGTGTCTGGGATGAAAAATGGTCTCATTGAAAATTTTGTACTGTTATTGTAATCAATCACAAACATTGAGTGCAGATATTTATTCACTCTCTCGTAGTTTATGCGATATAGGAGAAGCAGCTCACCGTGTTCGCTCAGTTTCTACCTTTTAATGGTTACTCTGGCGTATTCCAGAAGAAGAAAATAAAGATGAAATGAGTAGAACAAAATACAAGAAGAAGATTGTAAAGGAAGGTAATAGAAGAAAATTAATAAAAAAGAAAATAGTGTAAGAAATTCACTACGAAGAAAACCCAACAAGATGAAAATCCAAAAAGGTGAAAATCCAAAAAAGTGAAAATCCAAGAAGATGAAAATCCAAGATCAAAATGCCAAAAGAGGGAAAGATCTTTCGATATCCAAGAAGAAACGAATAAACGAAAAGGAATCGCAAACTGAAAATTCATCACCCACACCTCTCTTTTTTCCAGCGTGCGTGGAGGCGAGTGCGTATCACAGGCAGCGTGTCGCTGCAACGAGGTCTATCAGAAAATCAGCGAGGCGACCTTCGCGCCACGATAAGGCAGCGGGGCGGGGCCGGGGCCGGAGGCGGGGGCGGGGGCGGGGCCGGGGGCGGGGACAAACGGCGAGCGGAGAGGAGGAGGAGGAGGTGCGGCGCGCGGCGCGAGCCGTCGCCCAGTGCCTGCCGAGAGCAGCTGCCGACATGGACGACGCGGTGGGCGACGCCGTGCTGAGCGCCTTCCAGGCCGCGGCGCTGTTCGTGCTGCCGGTCGCCGCCTGGCTGATGCTGAGCGCCGCCACCGCACCGCCGCCGCATCCCATATACTCGCGACCAGGTACGCAGAAGTTCGTCTAAAGACGGCTCCACACATGCGGCATTCGTCGAGCAGTGAGTTAGTGCTCCTCAATCCCAAGCAGCTGACGTGTTCTGCGAATGTTTTGGTGTGTCCAAAAGACCGACACGCGGTGGGTAGGGCGAACACCGAATGTTCGTCACTCGGCAAATAGCTCGTAATAGGCAAATAGCAAGCAACTCGTTCACACTACTAGGGATTCGGCGAGCGGTTGCTCGCTGTTCGCCGAATAACGAATGTGTGGAGCCACCTTAAGAAGTAGTGCTGGAGCTAGACAATTGAAGGGGCTATTCCACATTGGCACAATTCTGAGATAACGTGGGTTTTGCCTAAACTTCCTTCATATAACTCAATACATGTTTAAAGTTTTAAACGCAATACACTTGCATATAAGTCACACTGGATTTAAATAACATGTTACACTAAAATAATAATATTTGAAGTTTTATATAATGTTCATAACTCAATTTCACAAAAAATTAGGGATATTCTCTTGTTCTGCTGAGCCCTTCAATTTTGGACCCGGGGTAATGCTGAAACGTAGCCCCCCTGAAAAAATTTAAAATGTGAAAGTTGTACCAATAAACTATATGCGTTTTTTTATTCAACAAATAACAAAAATTACGTTGAAGCTAAAAAAGTTGCAAATATATTTTAAATAATAGTTTTAATTAAAAGTATTTGGTGATCAACAATACAATTTCCACCGTGAGCTTAAAAACACTAAAAGAGTTTGTTGTGCTTAGTTAGTATTTACTAAAATCACTTGTTTAACACATGAAATAATAAACCTGAATTTCAGTAGAACCTATTTTAATGTTAACATCATTTAATTCGTTTCATAGACACCTACCTTAAAAGTAATTACTACAATAAAGTATTTAATGTAAAACAAATAATTAAAAAATTATGAAATATCAGACTACTGTACTGCGACTTATAAAATTATGATAAAGATTTTCTCGAGTTCTAATTTCTTTTTCAATTTTTTCCAATTTTTTCCCATGAGTCCCATCATTGAGCCCCTTGACCTGAAGAGCCCCGGGAGATCGCCCGGTCTGTCCATGCCTAGCGCCGGCACCTGTAAGAAGGGTTCAGTTCGACAGGTCGCTAAACAAAAGAAAGTCATGTTGAACGATGGCACTGCAAGCAGCTGAGTCGAAAGAATTTACAAGTAAGCCAACTGCAAACGAACGCATTAACTAATTTATCCCATGACCATAACTAGCAATTATGCTACAAGCAGAGCAAAGCAGTTACTGTCAAAGCGGCCTCTTATAATGATCTCTCTTACTGCTAGAAGGGCGCATCCAGGACTGCCATTCTATTTTCTTTTACAACCGGATCTCTCCAATGATTTACAATACCTTCTAATTTTTTATTTCATTAGAATACATGGTTCGTCGAGGTAAAAATATAGTTGTAGCTTTCCTTTCAAATCGTCTCAGTTTCTGTAGCTGTGTGAGGAAGAAAAACTCAAGCAGGCGGATCTTGCTAGTTACGATGAAGAGAATACGTCATGTTCGCATCATGGCGCTCTTACCCCCAAGCATGGGAATTTAACTAGGCCCAGGTAAGGGGGACACTGGTAGCTGGCCGGCGAATTCAGACTACCGACCCAATAACGCCGAATACATAATACATAAATGGTTCATTAAATGAAGTAACATGCGTACACAGAAATGTTTTAATGCAACATGCTTTTACAGGTTTAAGAATACAGTAATTTAAGATCTTAACAATTCTGCCTGAAGTTTACAAAAGTGATTACAAAGCTAGTTGGTTCTGTGAATATTCTGTATATGTCAATATCCTGTATATAATATTCTGGATATGTTCTCTTCTTCCTGCCGCGTGTGCCAGCAGACGTATGGTGTCCAAGACGTAGCTAGAATTTCACAAAATTATTTGCGTCTCAATTATCAAGAAGATCAAATTAAGAGAGATCGTTCGAATCAGAAATATGTTATTTAGAGCTACAATAATTTGAACAAATTGATTGTGATAAACTTCAACTGGTTCAGCGAACTACACTAATTTTATCGACCGGTTTTGCGAACTGCAATAATTTTAACAACCGATTTGGCGACCTACAACAATTTTAACCGGAGAGAACCGGTTGAAAGACAGAACGCCAACTGCTATGTCATTAGCTCCGTTGGTGGGGGATTTTTTTATCCCGGGAGGTGGCGGTGTTCCCTCGCTGCATAGTAACATCCAGCGCCGACATACACGTCGTCTAGCAGTGGATTCACCCTCCAGGTATCTCACAGCGGGATAGTGCCCCAGCCAGGACGAGCTCTAAACTCCCGAATGGTCTCCCGGCGTGTGTGGTAGTGTAGTGCATGAATGTGAGTGTGTAAGGGGAGAGAGAGTACATGACAAGGATGAAGAACGAAATATTGCGCGCGGCCATGATCCGTTTGGTAAGGTACTATTCTGACATTCATTTGGAATTATTCGGAGAAACCATGAAAATTACGATCAGAGCAGCCGGCGGCTGAATTCGACCTAGCTATACAGCTAGTGTCGAAAATTCACACCGCCGGGACTCGAAATCTAGAACATCCACGTGAGAGTCGTTGCAGTAACAGGGGTTGCTGGCCGTGAGGTAACTCAGCCGGTACTATTCCATGAATATAAGTTTGTCAACATAGAATTTAAGTTATAAAATACAAAAGAATGGAATAAAATTCTATAAAATAAAAAAAATGTGTCCCAAGTAATTAAATATCACCAGATCGTGCAATGTTGGTCATTAGTTAACTAAAAAATAATACCTAGTACGTGGATGATTCTTTTGAAAACATGAAAATATATAAAAAATATTATATTATATATTACAAATATGAATGAAATGAAAACAAACAAATTAAAATTAATTTAAAAAAATAAGAACTCGCGATTTATATATTTTCTTCGACACAAATTGCAAGTACATTATTAACGAATTGAAGATTCTTTGAAATAATGTTCCATTATCACAACGTTCTTTCAACCATCCATCCAAGTGAAGGGGGTTAGGAGACTAAATCCAAGAAATCTTTAACGAATTGATAATAATTTTTACTTTCTCACCCTCACGAGAAGTTATGCAATCGTACACTGGAAACCGGCAAATTTTAAGCAGAAAACTCTTATTGTCGGGCCCTCGCAACGAAAAAGATACATCCTCTTGCTCAATATAGAAAAGAATCCTCGTACACGTGGTGTAGCCAGAATCCATGTTCTGAGGGTCCTTGATACCGGAAAATCGATTAACGGCAAACAATGTCTTTCGTCTGTGGTCAACCCTAGCGACTAAACCGTTCAGAGAATTTTCTTCAAAATTGATATTCCCCAATCGATCTAAATGAACTAGAGGCTTTGTGAGTTTCAAACGGATAATATGATTTTTGAGGTACTTTACATGAACCCTCAAAAACATTTTCAAAATTTTCTCAAAAATGGGACCAACTTTTTTGATCAAACTTTGTGTTCGGATAACGCCAAGAACACTTAAGAGAATGGTGTATGTCTCATGTTCGTTAAAATGTCCTAAGTTTTGAAAATTACAAAAATGCAATGGTTTTTAGGCGACTTCCTACAACTGTAATACTGAAGATAGAGACTTTTCCTTAATGAAATATTCCTTAAAGATGTATCTTTAAATACGTTCATGTTCAATTTTTCGAGCATATGAGTAGTTTTCGTGTAATTTGGCGCGAAATATTCAATTTAAAAACATTTTAAAATATTTTTTTCTCAAAAACCGCTCCAAATTATTTCTCTCGGAGAAAGAAGTCCTCAGTAATGTGCCAATAGCTCTTGTTTACTAGAAGTATATGCTGAACGAACCAACATTACATTTAGGGCTAAATGAATCAAGTTCTTTTACATCTCTTAAAGTGTAAAGTATTAGAATAAAATCTTGTAAAAAAAATGTTTTCGTGATATATTGTATAAGTCAACGGCATGTTATGAAAGTGTTCACACTAGAGTAAGAAATATTGAGTTCTTGACCCTTGCCGGAGGCTATTGAACATCGCATGTTAGGTTGTCGTGTTCCCTTGCCGTTCCTCGAAGGATTCTTGTAGATAATTCCTGACGTTTTACTGCTTGAGTTGGGTGATAAGAAAAGGAAGGAACGGGTCTGTCTGAGTTGCACCTAAAAATGCAATGCATTTTTAAAATACAATGTATTTTTAAGTTCTGGGGGAAGTATATCATTATTGGCGGATCCAGAAAGTTTTTCAGGGTGAAGATGGGACAATTTCAGTTTAGGCCATCATACATATGGTTGAAATATTCTTTTTTCATTGCTAGCATAAAAAATACGAGTTTATTTATAATGGGAAAACTGCTGTGATGTATTAGATCTTCACTTGGTAATTATTTTAAAAAAATTGAGTAAAATTACAAAACCAATGTTGGCTTTGAGGAGAGGCATGTCCCCGAAGCATCCCTCGGCAGTCACTGTACATTAACTATCTAATTGAAGTTGCGTGAATTTATAATGGTTCGAAATACCTCAGGTGCAGGGTTTTCGGAAACTTTCCCGTGGTAACATTTTCGCTAAGAAACGTTTGACACCAACCTTCTCAAATGAAAGTATTCCACACTTAATAGGCTACTTATGCACATTTCATATTATGAATAAAATAAATGGTGGTGAAACGAATAATGTAAGTGACGACCGGTCGGTCTGACGGACGGACAAACATACGTTTTTGATGTAATAATTTTTTCGGGGTTTCAGAGACTCCCAAAACTTGCATTTTCATCAAAACCCGAACATTGATTTTTTAGAAAAGTATATACCTTTCTCTACTACGTATACGAGAAAGTAAGAAAAGCAAAGGGATTCGGTAGAGCGCAACGAATCGTTGCCATTTCCGCACGAAAGACATGGACACACTGCAATATTACCTGAAAAACCTCATTAATTGAAGGTACGTATTACTCCATTAATTTCGTACTCTCGTTATAGAGAGAAATGGATTTAATTGTAAAATCATTAATAAAATATCTGGTTTCTATCAAATGCCATGTTGGCGCTCATTAAATGAAGATATATTGTTCTGCGGCTGAAGTTATTGCATTACTGTTCAAAGACACAACATCCAAGGCGTACCTCCTAAAGTTTCAGTCATACTGCGATCTTCTGAATATCGCCCTGAAGAAGATCGCAAAATGACTATTGGGATCAAGATGATAATGAAAATGATCATGGACATTTTCCTTTGAATTAATATTTTCATTTCTTCATGGGGAAGAGACATTTCGAAAAAAAAGCTTTTTATGGCTTAAATCACTGTTATAATGGACTTTTGATATCGTAGGCTTCCGCGGCCAGAGTCATGATCTGGGCTGTCCGGGTGACGCCGCGTCGAAGGCTGGGATGCCGACGTTTCGACCGACATATCGCGGTCCTCTTCAGGGCTGTACTGCCTGTACTTCAGTACTGTATGTCGGTCGAAACGTCGGCACCCCAGCCTTCGACGCGGCGTCACCCGGACAGCCCAGATCATAATGGACTTTTAACGAAGATTTACATTTACATGCAATTCGGAGAAAGAGAATTAACGAATTGAAGGGAAAGATGCGAAGAACGATAGGGAATAGCTTGAAATTCGTGCAGAACGGCAGTTTTACTGGAAGCAGGAATAAGTGGGTCGACTAAAAAACCGAAATATTAAATTAAAAGCGATCTAATCAAATTCAAATATATAAAAGAAATACAAAAGAGAACTTTAAAAGTAACGCCTCTCTAGAAGTCTCTCGGAACACTTTGTTTTAAACTTACGTTTTCGAGCAATGAATCTGCACAATCAACGGCGAGTGGAGTGCAAACAATCGATTCTGAAGAGCATCGATTTTTAGATCTTGTATTCAATACAGTGTGATCTTTTTGGAACGTATTCAAAGATCACCTTATCTATTATTAACTCCTTCTAACCATCACCACGTCGTTTCATATCTACTTAGGAAGCGAACCTTCGTTGAATGAAATGGCACTGGAAAAAATAATCGAACAAATAACATGTACTATTTGTTGATGAAATCCATTCACGAATAAGAATTACCGTATGTATGACAAATGGTTTAGGAGAGTGATTGTCAAGGGTGTCGCCTAATATTTTAAGGGATGTCACAAACTGTCTCATATATTTATCTATTAACTCGAGATGAATTATAAAGGACGAAAATTCTTGTGTTTGTTTTGCTTTTGTTAAAATTGTGAGCTAGTGAGTTTCCTTTACTTCAATTAAATATAATTTCGCTGCTGCACAAGGAAAGTGACTCCTAAAATGTCATATATCAGGAGGACGTTGTTTCGCGCAATATGTCAATGAAAATTTTTTCAATTTCTGGCCGTTACAAAGGTACTTCGTAAGAAGAGAAAGTTATGTAACCGTGCGCCGGAAAATGGTGATGGTCTGTGGATGACTCGTGCAGTCGCGGTTTAAGTGAGGTGGCTACAAGCATGTATAGTGTAAATAGTGTTTAAATGATTTCATGTGTAATGTTTATAAGTGTATGTTTTTGTGTTATATGTGTATGTACTGCTTACTGTAAATAATGTAAATAATGTTCGTTGTTAGATTAAGTCAGGTTGTAAGACAAAGTAGATTTAGATTAGTTTGTAAGTATCTAGTTTGTAAGCTAGGCCATAAGTTAGCTATGTATACAGAATTTAAGAATAAATATTACATTTTAGTAATTTTGTCTGATACTCAAAACGATTTTGCAGAAGATTATTAGGCAATGGTCACTGCACAATAATTGTCCGCAAGTCTAAATCACACATAATCACAATTTTCAATTTCATTTCACAAGATGAAATGACTTAGATCTCTTTAATCTTCGGATCTCTGTGCAGCTTTCTAGTAGTTTGAGTTTTGTATTATAAAAAACTCTTTATAACTGGGTGAGGAGAATCGAAAAAAAACAATACTTAGTGTGTCTCAATAAATCTCAAATTAACCAACAATTATAAAAAAATAGTGATTCTACAAAAGCACATACTTTCTCGATTTATTGGTGACGGTTACGTAATACGAGAGTCGTTACGAAAGTAATGCCTTCTATGTATTTGTATGGCAAATGTAGTAAATAAAAAATAATATGAATAAAATGTGTTAGGACACAGTTTTTTGGATACAATAATATTTTTCAACTTAGCCCCCCTTATTTCTATGCATTTTCTCCACCGATAAACAAGAGCCTTCATGCCACGCTCGTAAAAATCTGTACCAGCCGAGGTGACCCGGACGGAGAATTCTTATGATGCCATTCCATGGTTTTTATTTTTGTTTCTGGTTAATAATGGTGGCACCGTGATTTGTCGTCAGTAATTATTCGATCCAGAAAACCGCCACCTTTAGCTTCGCATTGGGTCAAAAGTTCATCACAAACTTCCATTTGATGCTGTTTGTGTTCCTGTGAAAGTGATCGCAGGACCCACCTTGCGCACAATTTTCGGTAACTTAATTTACTCAACATTACCTCTTATGCATTGCAGTCTATGTTATGCACCGTATACAGGACGTATTCGCGCTGATGAGCTGATCGAGATGTGCTTCATTGCGTAGTGTGGCAGCTTTGCATGAACGACCACAACATGGTTTGTCTTTCCCGTCGCTGAACTACCCATCGCCGCACTGAACTGACATACACTATGTTCTCCGTAAAAGTTCAGCAAGTGTCTGTGGATGTCAATATGTGCAATTTCCTTCGAAAAGGGAAATTCAATCACACATCTCTGCTTCTTACGCGCGTTCCAGCTAGAAGCCAGCGTAATTGAAGTTACAATTATTATTATTATTATTATTATTATTATTATTATTATTATTATTATTATTATTATTATTATTATTATTATTATTATTATTATTATTATTATTATTACCAATCATTTGTTGTTTTGAAACGGTTAGTTTCGGTAGTTCAGTGGCAGTTTAGGCCTTTCTTAGAAATAAGGATTTGTTATTCAAAATTTATGAATTCTTTATTTTTAATTATGTGAATGGAATTTTTGAAAGTTCCAATTAAAAATAATTTTGACAATCGCCTATGTTCAGATTTCAAGTGTGGAACAAATGGAACGTCACTTAAGGGGCAAATTCAATACCATCTCAGAACCAGGTGCCAGGTGTCTTTCCATACTCTGAATCTTATCTTCCGCTATCTGAAAGGAAGGACAATATCTTAGTTCAGTGATCAGTATCTCAGATTACTGAATCCTCACACGATTATCTCCGCACGAGGTAGGGCAAACAGCAATAGTAATCAATAAGTAGTGAATTTAATAAATGATCGTTAATTAGGGTAAATAGATCCATTGTACGCCTTCCTTCGGAAGGGAGGTAAAGACAGCTGTTCCAGTTGTAGATTTACTACGTGTAAAAGATCCTCAAGTCTAAAAGAAGCCTCTGGGCTAAATTATAATTGCCTGTTTCGTAGCCCGAGGGAGGCATTATTTTACTCCTAGATAACGAAAGGATCGTATCGAAATTTGCACAGTCAGGCGAAAAAGCAGGACTGATGGCCTGACCGTCGCCATGTAAAATAAGGGCCATCATTGAATTGAATTCCCTTCATTGGTGAAAATTTAAACAATGAAATTCTAACTAAATGAAACTGACGCCTATCGAAATTGTAACTATGTATTCAAATTTACTCTATCGCGCAAAAAGTATTCTCCAAACTACAGAAATGTTATAGTAAGTTCTTAAAAAACGCTCAACATTTTTTAACTATTGAACAACAGTGTGGATTATAAACTCAGCCACTCAGGAGCGGAAGCATCTTTGATAATAAAAAATCGGAATTTTTACGAAAACGTTGGAATGCAAAATTATTACTTTTAATTTATTTATGTGCAATTCTTTATGTTATAATTATGTATGCCGTACATTAAAGAGGAAATGTAAGGGTGTCGACGAAGAAAATAATTCTTTTAAACGGAATCGATGCAAGGAAAAGGAAGGTAATCTCTGCTATAAACAGACTCGCTTATGAAACGTTTCAGAAAGAGGAATAAAACAATGAGAAGTCATAATTACGTTGTCCGTAGGGACCTTGAAAGGTGAATTAAAAAACCTGAAACGCATATCTGTTATTCTCGCTGCCAAGTCACACATTAGGGTTTGGTAGATCGCTGAAAGAGCTCAAAAGAATTTTCATCGAGATGCCTTATAGAATTAAATCCAACTAATTGGAAGCGTGCAAACAATTTGTTTTAAACGTGAAAATAGCTTTATGCAGGAACCAAACTTCAAATAATAAAGCCCTGAACTTTGTGGTGCATAAAAATAGGTCTGAACGTCAGGAGGTAAACATTCTAATATTACGAAACATGTTTTAAGGAACAAAACGACTGAGATTCTTGCAATTAAATTGCACAGAATAGTCAACATATTTTTACCCAGATTTCCAGATTCTCCTCGTTTCTACTCTCCCTTGGTAGCAATTGTGATACCTTCAAGAACTACACCTTCAGTCATCGAATAGAAAATGTCTATCCATTCAATCCCAAAAAGATTTCATTTTCTAGATCACGGCATAACAAACAACTCGTTTTCCCCTTGGGACACAAAAAACTTGTTTTAAGAGCATCCTATTTTTAGTTTCCGGGTAATTATGATGGGAACGTTCCATTGCAGTCTAACCCATTGCAGTCTAATGGCTGTCACGGGTTGCTTGCGCGCCTGATGATTTCTTTGCATTATAATCTAATGCACAGTATTTTCTCGTAAATGTATTTGATGCAACCTTGCGTGATAATTCGCTAGCCAAAAGTGGTAACCCTCATTTATCGGGATTACGGTCGTTGGTATCTGGTAGGTCGTTCAAAGACGTCTTTCCAACGCGTTTTATATATAAAGAAAATATATTAAAACTTCGAAGAAAAAGACCTGTTGGAATTAAAATTCATAAATAAATATGGTATTCGAATGCTCTATTACTAGCTACGTTCTATTTAGGAAGGTAATTATTTTCTATTTATAAATAAATCTCGATTTAAAGAACTCGTATTGTTCGGTAGCACTCCTTCATTTTCGAATTTTTTTTCATCTGGATTTTTTAAGAAAGAACGTTTGAGACGGTCTGTGCGGCCCAACATAAGTAAAGTATGAATCCATGCCATTATCGGAAGATGAAAGAAAATCTATCTCAGCGTCAGTATAAAAGGAAAATCAGTTCTCAAAGACGGAGTTGATGCCCCCAAGGTGAATAACCGCCATGAGTAAGAACCAGAGCTCAAAGTTGGCACAGCGCTGCAGGCAGAAACAATGGGTAGTGGAGACTGCAGTCCCGGTTCTAAATATAGCCTCGAAGAGGGCCCACTGAGCAATCCCCGACAAATCCTCTTCGCACGCGGTGAAGATGAGTATACTTCGCGTAAAGGGATCCATAAACATTCGGGATATGCCAAAATTTTAGCCGTACCTAGTGGTGCAGTTGGAGGGGGGCGGGGAGGAGGGCGACAGCATCGGGTAGATATACATTTAAATTATAATTACTAAGAAACCAAAGAAAATAAATAATGTAAACTAAAAAGATAAAAAAACATGCATATCTTAATTAGTTGTACTTCTTTTTAGTTTATTTATTTAAAAATTACATTTCAATTATTCTGAATTACATACAGTTTTTTAAGATATAAATAAAAGTCATGTGCAAATGTAGTTAATTTTTATTAAATAATGTATAAACTATTCAGTAACATATACATTTTTATATTTAATTATGGGGGAGGGTGATACCATTAGTTTTGCCCCGAGTGACACCAACTGAAGCAACGCCACTGCCCGTATCATTTTACTCGGCCGGGTAAACCCGAGCGATACATCCGCCAGGGCAACCAGTCACAAACGAGAACTTACTTGGCTATCCGGGAGACGCCGCGTCCAGGGCACAGGGACCGACGTTTCGGTCGCCATTCTGCGACCTTCATCAGGGCGTAGGGCAATACTAACAGAGGTAATACTAACTAGTATTGCGCCCTAGTATTGCGCGCTCTGATGAAGGTCGCAGAATGGCGACCGAAACGTCGGCATCTGCGCCCTGGACGCGGCGTCTCCCGGATAGCCAAGTAAGTTCTAATTCCGGCCGCGGAAGCCTACGCTGTCACGAACGACACACGTGAACCCATCGTCTCCTGATTTCCTTCAGTATGTGGATTCGTGGTTCTTCAAACCTGAACGTAAACATGTTTAGAATGAAATTTTGCTAAACCTATGAATGTGAAATTTGTTACTTTAAAGACACTTAAAAAATTAAAACGTATTAGTCTGTTCATTTGTTTAGGATTTCGGTTTTAAGTCCTTTGTCGATCACATACATCTTCATCCTCTGTTAATATGCAAACCTGCAGGTTTGTAAATTGTCCTAGTACTTACCTGCATGTTAAGAAATTTAACATGTTTAGTAATGGGTTTTAACATCCTTAACCATCGATTCATCGCAAGTCAAATGTTTGTTAAGGAAGAAACACGGCGATGTACAAAACAAATCACATTCAAACAATTGAGACGTAATTCACATTGCTTTGAGGAATAATTATTCTTAATTGTAATATTAATAATAGTACAATTAGAAAAAATGTATATTAAGTAAATTAACCCCATTTTCCTAACATTCCATCAAATGAAACTACTCTGGTAATCGTATTCACTGACGATGTGAAGGCGTCGCCACTGGAAATCAACACGCCAATTTCCTAACCGAACGTCGTTTCTTTAGGTATCTTTAGGTTGAAGAGAATTATTTGCATCCAATTTTCTCGAACCAATATTGTTATATAGATATATCGCGAGCACAATATCGTACTAACGTGCCGCAGCAACAGAATTAATATGTTTACTATCGCAGTAATGTAAATATTCGCATAGTTCATGAGATTTTATGGTGACCGATAAAATGCTGAACATACCCCGAAATGTTACAGTGTTATAACTGCCTCATCCAAATGAAAAATCGAGGCGAAGCGTGGCGAAGCCGTGACTTTTAACTTTTAGCCCCCGCAGTAATAACACTCATAACATATCTAGGTATGTTAATAACTATTCCCTTCCTTTTAGTTCTCAAAAGCTTATATTGTGACAGTTTATAAAAGCTAAACCTTTAAGAAGTTAAATACAATTTGAACAGCAGACAGGTTCATTATCAATTAATCTGTATGTCAATTGTTGTTATTTAGCTAAAATATTCCCCGAGAGTAAATACCAGAAAATCCTTCTGTTGGTTTAGTTTCCTGAGACTTTTGTGGGACTTGATCATAATCCGATCTTTTTTTGTATGTGTTCCCCATTCCCGCTCTTCGGTCGTCACACTGCTAATCAGTACAATCATTTGCAAATACAGTTTCTTTATCAGTAAGATTTGTTTATTTTCTGTGCATCAATTCGTTCGCCATAGCAGTCTTCTTTTGAATTCAAAATATATTCTAAACAAAATCACACGTGATAATTAAAAAAAACTGTACCCCAGCGTACGAGAAAGCCAATAAGTTCCTCTTACACATCTTAAATATTATGAAATAATTTTACTTTCACGTATACGTACGCATATACGAAGAAAAATAAGTAGCGTAGAAAAGTTTATGTATTCCCCAGAAATCGAAAAAGTGTTATGGTGTTTTTTTTCTTTCTCTTTTCTTCAAAATGTCTGTCTGCCTGTCTGTTCGTTTCTCCATCTATTTGTCAGCCCCTCTATGAAGGGGTTTCAACGGCAATACATGTTTTGATGTTCCCGAAAAATAATATCCTTTTTTTAATCGTCCGTCAGTCCGACCGTCTATCCGTCCGTCTATGAACAATAGTAGCGCCTAAACTATTCATAGGATTGTTTTACAAAACGAATATTCCCCAGACGATCTGAGCAGCCTAAAAGTCCTGCAGTTTTGAAAGGAATTCCTTAAAATTTGAGGGTACCTTACATGAAGGCTCTTAGTCATCTTCAAAATTTCTTCAAAAATTGCTCCATTCTATTTCTGTAATTTTAGTGTAGAATTGAAGAGAGAAGAAGAAGCCAAAAAGAATAGTGTGAAATACACTCGTAAAGCTGGCACAGGTCCCGTTTTAACTGTTAGCTTTGAATTTTCGAAAATTGCAAAAGTTTGAATATTTTTCGGCGACTTCCTACAACAATATTGAAAATAGACAAGTTTTCTTCAAATACAAGTTGTTATCCACA
>BLKR01017039.1:0-16446 GCA_011170035.1 Teleogryllus occipitalis
TTCAGATTCCCAGCAGCGCTGTATAGTCAGCGGATCCTATAATCCATTATAAAGGTAATAAGGATTATAATATATCGTGACCCATTGACCCAGCAAGCCGGACGCTAAGATCTTTGCAAGAAATTAAAGTAGAGAGAAAAATTTGTATATCTCAATATATATATATATATATATATATATATATATATATATACATATATATATATATATATATATATATATATAGATATATATACATATATATATACACACACACACTTCTCACAAATGATGAGCTATAGAAAAGTTTCAACAAAAAGGTATAACATAAGTAATATTGATCCTAAAAATACCGTATTTTTACAACGTAGTACATCACATATCAATATAATCAATGACTTTTGTAAAAGGACACGATGAGTTTTTGTAAATGGTCTGTGAGACATTGCTATTATGTACACTCCCTATTTTCTATTTAAAAACATCTAATGCCCATATCTTTGCTTCGCTCACTATAACCACCAACTCGACACCTTTCTCACTTCGTACTAATTTAAGTTGTAAGTATTTTTTTGTATAAAACGGTTCAACAATAAGAAGATATTACATATTTGGGGTATACCTATTTTCATTTAAAACAAAATCGACGAAATTTATTTGAATAGAAGTTCAAATAAGTCTGTAAACTCAAACCCTGTGTATTTTAATCATGAAGATAATACTAATAACAATTCCACCTAGGGAGTACACGATCTTGTAGTTTGTGGTGGAGCTTGAATATCCCCATGAGCTTGAGATCTATGTCGGCGGTAGGCTAGCTACTGGGTAGGGCTTTCCTTGCTGAATAGGTGGAAGGCGAGGAGTCAGACGATGAAGTACTCCAGAGGAGAGCCTCAACGACATATTCGAAGGAGGGAGGAGTCATGAAGATAGCGAAAGAGGCACCTCGAACAGAAGCGCAGCATCTCATCCGCAGCGGACGGCTGCAGCGCCTGTCTCCCTGTTACGAGCGGATGCATCGAGAGCCAGAAGTAGAGAGGGAAGTGTCATGAACATTTGGACTTCCTGTTATCGGCCCATTGAGGGTACAGGAGATGAACTAGGTTGGCACACCAGGCCACTGATTGGAGTGGAGGCCCGTACCTTGCCTTACCCAGCGAAGGATTCTGCCTTGAGTAGTCAGTGAAAATCCATTAGGATTTGGTAATGCCGATTGTCGATCAGAGGGCCTCTTTGCTGGGCCCTGCGGGGGAATATCCCGGACCACTGTGGGTCGCAGAAACGGATGACAGGAAATAACCCATTGGTTAAATGTGATCTGGGAACTCGAACTTTCTTCCAGCTAAACTTCCCTTAAAACCAATGAGCAAAATGGATAGAACAAGAAATGTAATGAATCTTAAAGTGCCTTGTTCTACCAATGTCCCATACCTGCTCAGAAACCGAGGTAATGCCATCTTGTCGACGTTCGGCTATCGCACGGATGTTAGTTCCAGGGACCCAGAGTCGGCAGTAAACCAAAGCAATCATTAGATGGACACGGGATGAATTGAAGGGAGTGATGTGGTACTTTTACTATGCAAAAGCGAAAAATGGAAGATCGAAAATAGTCGTTTTCAAGATATGGAGAGAGTGGAGACCAGGGATGAGACACCCTACATTCAAAGAAGCTTGCCAGTCCATCAAGATTAGTCACAACAGAACAACTTGCTGATATTCAGGGAAATACGGAGTATGTTCTTCGATCGAACTATCCACACGACGAACATGTAGAACCTGACAACGATGGTTTTGTTGAAGATTCATATCTTTCGAATGAAACATTCGTCAGTGGTGACAACTCATCTGGCAATGAATCACGCGATAAGAGCATGATGCGAAATTTCTTTCGATGCAAGAAAGGAAGAAAGAGGTCGTCAACTTCCATTTGAATTTCACGCACAGTTCAGGACAATGTACGAAAATGCAAAATCTAAGAGAGTGATAGAGACAGCGACCTCTGTCTTAAATGAGGTGGTACATGCTCCAGGTATTTATTTATTTATTACGTCAAAAAACAGTTAAAAACTGTGTATGAAGTGCTATGGGGAGAAGTGAATATTGTCCACGTTTTCAAAATTCTGTGAACCCCACATTAAGCCATAGACTACTTGAATTTTGAAAAAAACAAACAAAAAACAAACAAACAAACAAACAACCGCTCCGATGTAATAAAATCTATTTCCAAGGATAAATCAGCAATACATTTTGGGCTCTTATCCAGCATGTTCTTCGTCAAGGAATGGGTAGGGCTTTCCTTGCTGAATAGGTTGAAGGCGAGGAGTCAGACGATGAAGTACTCCAGAGGAGAGCTTCCTGACGCGACAACATGGAAACGATTAATTTGAATAACTATATTACCCACTGAGTTCTAGAAGACATGCACAGATAATGAAGTTACATTTACGTCCAGAAGCAAAACAAGGGGCCATCTCAGCATTTTCTCTATGGATCAGGGAAACCGGATAAAAAGCCAGATCGAGATGGGGGTCATTGACCTGGAGGCTGCAGTACAATACTTGTTGCAGGTTGTTTACATTTATACAGTCCAAATGGTAAATAATGCATTAAATATCACTATTAAAATTAATGTCACTTTCCTTGTGATGCTCAGTATAGTCTCTAATTGTATAGAAACAGTTATGCAGCAGAAACGATTTCACTTAGGATTTAAATTTTTCTATCGAATTTAATCGTTTAATGTCATCTGGCATGGGTTTAGAAGTAAATATTCGTGCGAAAGTCAAATCGTTTCTCTTTTGCAAGATCTGGCTGACGAAGTTGACGCGGGTGGGAGGGTGGATGCAATCGTAATCGACTTTGCGAAAGCATTCGACGTAGTACCGCATAACCTACTTATCAGGAAATTATTAACTTCAGGAATTGATGCTAGAGTTGTGAAGTGGGTAAGCGAATTTCTTAGAGACAGGAAACAAAAAGTTCGAATTGGCACTCAGTTTTCGACTACGGATATTGTTTCTTCAGGGGTTCCACAGGGAAGTGTCATAGGGTCATTACTTTTCTTAGCGTACGTAAATGATCTCCATGTTAACATACAATCAAAGGTGCGTTTATTTGCAGACGATTGTGTTATATACCGAAAAATCAAAAGTAGCGCTGACGAACAAAGATTACAGCAGGATTTAGAACATTTACGTGATTGGGCTGAAAAAAATGACATGGGAATTAACGGATCGAAAAGCAAAACAATAACGTTCGGGCGGGGACGAAATTATGAGGAACCAGACTATCGTTTAGGTGAGGTCATCATCCCAAGAGTTTCATCATGCAAGTATTTAGGCATTCACATAGATAGTAAATTAGGGTGGGAGAAGCATATAAATCAGGTAGTTAGGAAAACGTGGAAGTCTTTGCATTTTGTAATGCGAATTCTAAAGAAAAGCTCTGCAAACGCAAAAGAATTAGCATATTTTTCGCTGGTTCGCCCTCTCATGGAATACGGAGTGGCATGTTGGGATCCATACAGAAAGTCGCACCGGAAAAATCTAGATAGAATACAGAGAAAAGCGAATAAGTTTACCTATAGAACTAACGCGATAAAAAAGGCATGGGAACCTCTAGAAATGAGAAGAACAAGGGCGAGGCTTTGCGCTCTTTATAAATCGTACGTAGGTCAAACAGCTTGGAAGGAAATTCAGGTTAGACTAGAAAAACCAAATTATTTCGGCCGAAGCGATCACACTCACAAAATTCAAACAAGGAAACAAAATTCAGATCTTGGGAAATTTTCCTTTTGTAACAGAACAATTAAGGATTGGAACAGTTTACCCGCAACAATTTTCAAAGCTTTTCCTCTAAGTGTTCGAAGGTTTAGAAATAAGTTAGAACAATATGATAGTAATAGACATTAAATGAGTAAGTGCTGTGAAGTGCTGTGAAGTGCGGTGAAGTGCGGTGAAGTGCTGTGAAGTGCGGTGAAGTGCGGTGAAGTGCTGGTCAGTGTAACTCAAAGCAAAAACAGTGTAGTGTAGTGTAGTGTAGTGTTGTGCAGTGCAGTGTCGTGCAGTTAATTGTAGTGAACGCGATCAATGAATTAAAAACAATAAATTTAGCCAATATTTATGTAGCTTGTATTAAATTTTAACATCACCGACATATAATTATAATTATTATATATCATACGAGTTGAAATATTTGTTATAATACTTAATATTAGTGATAGTATGATTATTGCATGTTCGGCTTGTATTGTACTCCTTTATTATTATTATTGTTATTATTATTATTGATATTGTTATTATTATTCGTATTGTTGTTATTATTAATGTTAAGTGTTATTATTATTGTAATTATGGTTAATTAACTGCCACCGGGTCATACCCAATTGCAGTTCAAATAAAATGTATGTATGTATGTATGTAACTATTAATTTTTTAATTATTAATATTTTAAAACAACATTCTCTACAAGGTTTCTAGTTGATTTGGTTGTATTTTTTATTATATTCCATTTTAAAACAACATTCTCTACAAGGTTTCTAGTTGATTTGGTTGTATTTTTTATTATATTCCACATTGCTTTTGTTTTATTATTTGAATTCAAAATATCTTGCACTTTTTTTATGATTTTAGCCTGCCTTATGACTTTTCTTAACAATGATTTGTATTTTTTAAAGTAGATGAGAAATTCTTGAGATACGTTATGTCGTTTAGAAATGAAAGAATAAATTCGCTTGTTTTGATATGATGTTTTAATCCCTTGTGTTATCCAAGAATTGCTTTTCTCTGAAATATTTAATTTTCTTTTTTGAAGAGATACGCAAGTGTTAAAATGAAATGAAAGCGTTGAAAAAAGGTAGAGATCCAGATATTATTGAAATCAATCACATTGTGTATGCAACTGGATCTCTGGTATTTCAGATAATTTTGGGGCCAGCCGAAAATGACAGTTGACAAACAGTAAACACGCCCGTATCTCCATGAATGAAAAGAAATATGAAACAGATAGCTTACACTCGGCGTGAAATATCACTCTTAGTCGAGGCAATTTCTAAATCAACACACACCTTTAAAGTTCATAAAAAATATTCCATGTTAAACAAATATATCAAATTGAAAATGACACAACCAGTCTATTGATAACTGAAAAATTAAAAGACAAAATACACGCATGGGTTAGACGCATTAGACGTTACAACCGGTCGTAGATTTTCGTGTGCAGAATCAGTTGTTTGAAACAGACGCGAAGAAATTCTTTCGCAATTTTACTCGATAATCTAATGGCAATGCTGTCACTTCTTCTAAAGATGATGTAAAAACGTTTTGGGTCAGAATCTGCGAGGAAAGTAGATCCTATTACAAAGACGCGCCTTTCAATCCGAAGTTGATGCTACCGATGAACATGTGTAAATAGTGGAACGTGTTCACGAATTATCGGAAGAGGACCTCTTCCAAGCAATTCAGAATATAGAAACTAAAAATCCCCCCGGATAGATAAGATCCATAATTATTGATATGGAAATGAACAGCATTACATACTCATTTAGCAAAGCAAATTTAATACAATTTTAGAAATCCCAAAGGACCTATCGGAATGACTCACATGCGGTGTCGTGTATTTGCTACTCAAAGCTGGAGCCAGCTCTTTGACGAACTACAGGACAATCAGTTGTCTGCTAGTACTGTGCAAAGTTTTAACTGCAGCCATAATTACAGTTACCTGGAAAAGAACCATCTATTGCCAGTTAAACAGAAAGGATGTCGTAAAGGTTCCTATGGGTATCAACAAATCTGGCTACTAAATAAAGTCTTCTTGAATGATGTAAGGAAATGAAAACGTAATTTAACCATTGGACTGAATACCACAAGGCCTTTGACAGTGTACTACACGATCGGATTTTGAAGACCCTGGAGATCTACCGATTTCTTCCTAGACTTATTGGGTTTTGAAAGACTAGTATGAAGTCGTGGAGTACCAATCTACTATACATCCGACTATAAATAATAATAATAATAATAATAATAATAATAATAATAATAATAATAATCAGCGGAAAGGAATTAGTAGAAGCAAGTATTCAGATGACAAGGTTATTTTTCAAGGAGATTCGCAATATCCTCTGCTGTTTTGCATTAGTTTGATCCCACTTGACAGTTGTCGCACACTGACTTTGGTTACAAGCTGCATGGATCAATATCACATATGTTTTACATGGATGATCTTAGTGTTTTGCTAAGAATTAAGCGATTATCTCCTAAATTCTATTTGTCATTAATGATTTTAGCAATGACATCTCCATGAAGTTTCGTCTTGAGAAGTGTCCAAACATCAATTTAAAGTGAGGCAAAGTGACGTCAGAGAGCATTAAAGTTGATAAGCACACTGTAATTCAAGATCTTAGTCAGGTAAAACTTACAAATATCTGGGCATTGAAGAATGTAAGAACATCTCGAACGACACAATGAAAGAGAGAATTTACAGAAGATATTATTACAGAAGAGTGAGACTTGTCCTGCACTCCGCCCTGAACTCCAGGAATAAAATATCTTCCGTATTAGGTAACTTGGTGGTGCCTGTAGTCGAGTACATTTTTACGCTAGGGGACTGGACTGAGCAATAAATTCGAATCATGAATCGGAAAACCAGAAAACTGTTCACAATGCATCATGCCGCCCACCCTCGAGTTGATGTGCATAGATTATATGTGTCACGTAAGGAAGGATAAAGAGGCCTCAGACAAATTAAAGCCTCCTGGTACAATGCAATAGTCGAGATGAGAAAGTATGTAGTCAGTTATCAAGACGACCCACTAATGACTTTTGCCAGCCTTCAACCAATGACTAAAGACTCTTACCAGCCTTCAGCCATTTATTATTATTATTATTATTATTATTATTATTATTATTATTATTATTATTAAAAATATTACCATTATTACGCCTCGATTACCCTTACCAATTACCTCAATTACCTATGGATTTACTTATAGTCAATTTGAAGTGACATGTTTTCTCATTGTCACCATTTTCGTATTATTTCTTTTAATTCCTCGCTCACTTCTTCGCGGTCGCCTTTATACTTAAAAGCACACACCTCAGCGGGGAGAATTGATCGATCTGAATACAAAACTAAAGCTACAACTTTACGCCAAGCAATAAACAATATCCGTTTTCATCTCAATTCTAAAATCCCTTTTCCAGCTAATTCCAATTTCCTGCCCCTCAGTAAACAATCGCAACTCCACCGCCCACTCGCAGAAGGCTTATTTTTCCGGCTGCCTACTCTCGGAAACGTCGACGCGGAGTGGGCGCAGCGGCCAATGGCGACACCTTTCCCCCTCCACCCCGCCCCACCTCCCCCGCAACAAGAAGCCACGGGCCAGCGAGCAGCGCGCGGAACACGGGCACACATTGCGCGTGAGGCGACCAAGCGCGGACGCGGACAAAGGAGGTGACCGCAAAGGCCACGAGGGCAACGGCGCGCGACACGTGGGGCAGCATGCGAGGGCGCACAGTCGACCGCAACGTGCCAACACAACTGCAGAAAAAGACAAGTCATGGATGGTGCTCCAGAAATCGGTGCAAGGGGAATTGTTTCTTTCAAAATAGTACTGACGAGCGACACGTGTGGCAGCATGCGAGGGCGCACAGTCGACCGCAACGTGCCAACACAACTGCAGAAAAAGACAAGTCATGGATGGTGCTCCAGAAATCGGTGCAAGGGGAATTGTTTCTTTCAAAATAGTACTGACGCGCGACACGTGTGGCAGCATGCGAGGGCGCACAGTCGACCGCAACGTGCCAACACAACTGCAGAAAAAGACAAGACACTCATGGATGGTGCTCTAGAAATCGGTGCAAAGGGAATTGTTTCTTTCAAAAGAGCACTGTCGCGCCACTCGCAGGCAGCATGTGAGGGCGCACAGTAAATCGTAACGTGTCAACACAACTGCAGAAAAAGTCACTCACGGGTGGTGCCTTAGAAATCGGCGCACGGGGAATTGTTTCTTTCAAAAGAGCATCGACGCGCGACACGCGGACAGCATGCGAGGGCGCACAGTGGACCGCAACGTGCCAACACAACTGCAGAAACTGTCAAGTCACTCTTTGATGGTGTTCTAGAAATCGACTCAACGGATTTGCTTCTTTCAAAATGAGTAGCGAGGCGCGAACCGCGGGACAGCATGCGTGGGCGCAAAGAACTGCAACATGCCAGCGTACCTGCGGAAAAAGACAAGTCACTCCTAGTTGTTGCCTTAGAAATCGATGTAACGGAAATTTTTTTTTTCAGAAGAGCATCGACGCGCGACATGTGTCTGCGTGCGAGAACGAACAGTGGGCCACAAGGTGTCAAAACGTGTAGACAGAGCAAGATGACTCGAGGTGGAAATAATGTTCTTCACGACATACAAGATGGCACTGGCATCAATTTTACGATTCCTATGATACTTGGAGCCACTAGAGATGGGATAAATGAGTTTCGAAACACGTGTACGGCTGTTTATTCCGTATATTAAATTCATATTGTAATATACTTCGTAGTTGATACCTCCACGACCCTTAACTAATAATTATTGTGCTCAGAATGTTAAACCAGTTGCTCAATATGTTAAACCAGTCGCCACCTGTGTTTCAGCTGGCAAGACCGCAAGTGTAGATAATATGCAGAATAAGCACGTCGTTGCCATACCTCGAAATGTGAAATTTTTTTAACAAAAATCTGATGAAAATGATTTTAATGTATTTATAAATACAATTTTCGTTATTTCTTACACTATAGGCATTTCAATTTATTAAGGGGTCTGCAGTTGTTACTCCCGCCATTGCTGAATTCTGGGTACCAGAGAGGTATGCGGTTACATACCTCTTTCATCGATTCTTATATTCATTAACATTGGTATTTTGAAGAAAATGTGTATACTAGAACTCCCAAGGGTGTCATTTTGACACTGGAGTTATTTCATATTGCATTATAATTTCAGATTCGTCCAATGAATCACAGCATTTTACAAATCATTGATTTCACAGTGCAACAAATTTGAACTCTGTGTCTTGTCGCGAGATAAAAATATGTGTTTTTTACTAAATCACATACGCTGATTGCGATAATGAAGTCGGAAATTTTTCATTACGAACTAATTTTTCTGTAAAAGATATTCCACATATATCACTTTCTAGAACCTTTGAAATGTCTGAGTAAAAATACAGGAGGAATTTGTAATTGATTAATACAAAGATCATGTAACAAACATTTTTTGTATTAAATTGTTTGTATAATTAATTGTTTGTTTTACTACACATAAATTGAAAACTAGGAGAAAGTTGAATAAAGCTTGAAATGTACTTAGAAGTTTGAAAGTTTTTCTTGAAAATTTCTGTTTGTGAATAGGTACTGAAACTTTTTTAGGTGCGTCCAGCAGTAACCTGCCAAAATGTTTGGTGTGCATCTGCTCTTACATCGTCTTTCCATTGCAGCTATATATTGTTTGAATCGCTCTCCATGTTTGTCATTCACATCTCCAAGAGTATTTGGGAAGAAATCAAATGGGAATAAATGAAATGTAATTTCAGAGACATGTTTCACCCCACAGCTATGTAACAATCCAGCATGTGTTCCATCAGTTTACTGCAAATCCCAAACATTACGAATCCCAAGAAATTGTGGCTTATATCTTTCAATGCAAGCCTTCTCAATATCTGTCAGCTACTATTAAAAGGATGTATTTCTTCAAATCGCAGATCTGAAGCTCCATGAAAATTCCTTCTTTAATGTTTGCAGTAATAATCACAGGAAGTTAATATAATAAAAATTGATAACCCTAGCCATCTCTATCCACCGTTTGACAAAAGTTTCCATAAATACCAATTTCTGATGGTGTGGTGGAAACAGCACTTCTTTCTCAAGAAGGGGTTCATGCAATAATTTGTTTTCATCAGAATTGAAAATTTCTCTTAAAGACCACACTTTTACTTTATAACGGCGTTTCTTTGACATACTATCTTAGTGACACAAGAAACAGCAATATTTTGTCTAATCAATCTGCATCTCTAGAAGCAGTTCCAGAACTTTGAGATGACAACGTATTTTCCATTTGTGATTCGAATAGCCAATTTACTTCAAAAGTAGCCTCCTGTTTTCGTACGTTGCGAAGGTTTCTTATTTCGTTACGTAAGATAACAGCTTTGAGACTACTCTTCGAATACTCCATAAATAGGTGCCATTCTTCCGGATTGTGAGTCATCCCAAATTTTGTTAGCAGCCCATTTATTTCATTTCAATATACAAACTCTGTCACTGAGAAAAAAGTGAAAAGATCAAGCTGTCGTTTACGGAATATAATACTAGTGTTTGGTTGTAACAGTTTTTTTTCTGGAAGTCGAGACCCAAGTAAATCTGTTTGCAGATGGCTCGCATATGGCTTGTAATAAAAATCTCCATGATCTGTTGTTCATCATCGGTTTCATCTTCCTGTATCCATGTCATTGGTGGGTTTGGAACTGGGAGAAAATCAGAATGCGGAAATGGATGCATTGCACATTTCAAATTTGGATAAGAAACCGTGTGTTTTGACTTGAGAATTCTATTTTGTTAAACACGAGAGCAATCTAATGTGTCCTCTAGGTTCCCTCCACAACTATGGTATTTGCAAATAGCATCGTTTGGTGGGTTACATGCACCCAGCCTCTTAAAAGGCGGAAGCAACGTGAGCAACAGTTCTGACGTGCCCAAAACTTACTTCTTCCTCTGGTTCAAAATACAATTCGTACGCCTTTTTGACCATCGGAAAAGTGGGATGTCTTTGGTACGCACATAACAGAAACTCGCCACACACGTAAAAAAAGAGATTTGATAAATTAACCCACTTCCTAGGCATTGCTGAGTATAAGAAACATGCAAACACACACACACGTAAGCGGATTTACACACTTGAACAAATGTGTGATCTCACAATCGATTGACTGATGCAACAGGAACTTTTGTTTTCCTACCCCACGTGTCTATCTCTACTCCATCTATTCTCTACGTAATAATATTTCTGAAATAAGAGTATGTGATAAGCACCTCGACAACATAAATAACGAACCCGAGCGCAGATAAAATTGCGTTTCGAGAAGAAAGGTCATAGAGAACAATGGTTTTCACAATTGTCATCAGGATACTGAATAACATAATAATCACATATTTTTGTTCTGCGGTAGATTTCATTGTCGCACTTTTTGGAGTAGTTTATTTAGAACGAGAATATTTTTAATCTACAAACTTAAATTTTATTTCATCATTTCACCAACACCGTCTACGTGTGTTATTTTGCTACCAGTAAGTTGGTTTTGGGCATGGTGATGTTGTACGTCAGGTTAATCACTATATTTAATTATCGTTCGACGTCGGATACAGGTACCAAGAAAACGTCTTACGTCGTGTGAATGTTTCTGAGTTGGTCAACAAGCTGAAAAAACGATAGTTTCAAACGACACCTTTGAGCGATGTGGGTAGGTGCAGATTCCGTTACGTTCTAGTTCTAAAACGTATTTCCTACTACGCTGTCACATACAAGCAGTTCAAGTTATATAAATGAAATTCTACTCCCAGCTGACTTGAGTCAGCGGAGTGTGAACTTTAATCAATGAACTGCACACATTGCTGCTTTTTTTGGTGCCCATTCAATCTCCCGTGTAACTTAAAGGTGGTCGTAAATATAGACGGAGGCGCCCTTTCGCGACATTACTGCGAGATGTCGCAGCGCGCGTCCTTCCCGGTTCGCAAGCGCAGCCCCTCGCTGCTGTGGGCGAGGATCGGGTGTACGCGATGTGGGAGGAACTCAAAGGACACTGACAGGGAGAGGGTGCTCAGGGCATCAACTGATATCACTGCAGTGCCTCTCTCTGGGAGGTCCTAGGTTTGAGTCCCGACGGTGGAAGGATTTTCAACACTATCTATGTGGGTAGATTGAATATAGTCGCTGTCTGGTGGAAAAATCTAGCGGCAGGCTGCTCTGCTCGGTAGTTTTCCGTGGTTTCGCCGATTAACAGGTCGGCGCCGGATCTCGCCATCCAGCGGGGGAAGATCACCGCCATCTCCCGAGAAAAAAAACATGCACTACACTAACGGGACTAATGACCGAAGCAGTTGACGCGCCCGGAAACACGAAAAAATCAATCAATGAATCAAACCGACGGTAGGTCACACACAATACACTTATGGAACTATTCACCATAGTAGTTTACACGCCCAGAATCACTAACAATCAATCAATCAATCTATCAAAGGATACTCACCGGGAGCGTGGGCTCAGTGCATCAACAGATGTCACTGCAGCGCCTCTGACCGGGAGGTTCTAGGTTCGTGACCCGACGGCGGCAGGATTTTCGACCCTAGCTTTTCGGATAGGTCGAATTCAGGCGCTGTCTGGAGGAGAATTCTAGCAACCAGCTGTTCTCATCGGTAGTTTTTCGGGGTTTCTCCGACCAACACCAAACGAATGCCGGAGCAGTACTATATCAAACGGACCAGAACCGTGCGCGATCTTTCCATCCTCTTCCTTGTCCTGTCCTCTCCCCTTACACATATACACACACACTTACACTAACATGCACTACACTACCACATATTCCGGAGATCACCGCCATCTTCCGAGAGGGAAAACACACTACACTTACGGGACGAATGGCCTAAGCTGTCGACGCGCCCGGAATCACTAACGATCCAACCAACCATCAACATAGGTCTTGAATCTCTAGAATAGGCATGTCAAGTCACGGGTCAGGTAACAAGCATACTAGAGGTCCTGGGCACTGCGTGTAGAGAAATTGGCTTGAATCCTTTTGTGATCAGTTTTTAAAATTTGAAACATAACTTTTCATGTCTAATGATTTTCAAATACATAATTTAATTATTTTGCAATGTAGTTTAAGTGCCTAAAACGTCAATTTGTATACTTATTATTCCTAATTTCATAATTTTGTTTCCCTATTTTAGGTGTCTAAATCATGTATTTTTTGAGCCAAAATTCCGAGGTCTAGTCGTACCGTTTCCTTGCGCATACCCATTCACTCACTTCCAAAAGTACACCCAGTACAGCCCCTACCCTCCACTCTAACGTCGCCGTAAAATCGTCATTACACGATGGGCAAAGATGCAATATTCTTTATTTCGTACATTCACTCAAAAACGAACCAAATAAATTTGTCGCCCAATCATGCACCTGAAAATCAATACCTGCATAAATCCATACGTGATTAATTAGAGTGAAAAAAGTATAATATATTATGTAATTACTATGTAATTAGATACAACTCTGTTATTATGTAATGACACAATAACCCAAATTATTATGTAATTACAATATACTATGATCTTGCAGTTAGGGCATGTCACAGCTGGGACGGACCTTTCGCTTCGCGAGATAAATGCGTCCTGACGGTAAGTCAGAATACTGATCTACACATCATCGCCAGCTTACTATCTTTCACCACTTCACATCTTTATAAGGGAATTGCTTCGTGACGCAATCTGCGTAAACAACATTTAATCGTTGTTTTATTAATTTGTTTCCAGCATCAGCTATTATGGTAATTAGTCTCGTGAGTGTATTGATTTTCGTATCCTTAGAGATATTTTTTTTTTTAATTTGTTGCGTCTACACCTTGACGCAACGCGTCTCCAAGCCCCTTAAGGGGCGTTGAGCGCTTTGCACTTCTCGGAGTAATCCTCCATTAACGTGCTTTACTTTTTTTTAATATTAGTCAAGTCTCGTCACGTCGCAGTCAGTCAGTGCCTTTTATCCCTTCGGCCAGGGGCTCGACGGCGTTAGATCCCGGGGTTCCTGGCCGGTCACCCAACCACGAACCCGCGAGTCTCGAATGCGCTTAACCTTCGTGACTTCACGGAGCGTAGTAAACGCATTCGGCTAGCGCCGCCGGCTGTTCTTCCTACATTGAAATGTGAGATTCGGCGCCGAATCCCGACTGTTAACAGTGTTTCTCTCTGTACGTATCTTAAATCGCGCTCGGTTCTGAACTGGTGTCAAAAACGACTTCATTTCATCTGTGGTTGAAAAAGAATCTTTATTTTTCTCTGTCGCCTCCCACATTCTTCGATTTGATAGTTCAGGGTGGGAAGTTGTTTATTGATTGGCAGCTAAAACTAAACAATGAAAAAAGTATTGTCTTTGAAAAACATTGAAAAAAGTCAGATGCATCGTTTTATTTTATTTAATGGTTCTGAGAAAATGTTTCGGTCATTTTCTCACATTTTTTATATAATGAGAGAGGAAATCCGAAAAAACACGAACTTCGACAAAATAACCAGAATTGAAGAAAAATCAAGTAATTCTCTCAAATAACGATATCCAATAAGACACAAAAGTTTGCATGCTAACCAATACAAGAACATTTTTAAATCATTCAGTGATGATAATTATTCAACTCCGTTACTACATTTTATCTTCTCCATTACCTCTTCGGATCATGATTGCATATAATTATAAAATAATAGTAATTAATTAAAGTAAAGAAATTGGCATATTAAATAATTGCATTCACCTGAATTTAGTTTCCTAGAATCCAACAAGAATGGATAATAAAATGATATACGTGGCAATTTTTCCCTTCATCTGCCAAACTAACCAACGGAGTTGCGACATATGGGGATTAGTGTGAGGATATGCTGTATCTTTATTTTCATAAAAGACCTCAAGTTTGAAAAATATGACCAAAAACAAAAAAGGGCAAATTAAAAATAAAAACGTTAATTTCATATCTACAAACATTTCTCTCAATTTATACAGATAAATATTTTTGACTCTGAACACATAGTGTTGGTGATAAATTTATTCGTTTGGTGATGGAAATAGTATAAATAAAAGTAGTGGTGCTAAAACAGCACGTAATTTCAACCAAAATTACGCGAAGAGTACTCAAATGTTCAAAAACTTGTACATGATCTTATTCAAAATCTATCGTTAAGGAACAGATGTTATTAAGGGAAAACAATTCTATCTTTAATATGTTAGTTGTAGGAAGACTCCGAAAAAAGTTTGAACTTTCGCAATTTTAGAAAAATCAGGGCTTACAACGAACATGAAAACTGTACCATTCTCTTAAAAGTACTTCACACTTTCCAACAACAATCTTTAATAAAAAACAACGGAGATATTTCTTTGACATTAAAATTGGGAAAATGTCTCAGGGACTTCACGGAAAGTACCCTCTAAAATTGAAATATCCGTTTTAAAGCCGTGACATCAGCCAGATCGACTGAGGAATACTATTTTTTAACAAAATTAGGCGAACGGTTTAGCCGCTAGCGTTGTTCAATGACGGACGGACTGACAGACGTTTTGCCGTCATTCGATTTTTCGGTATCAAGGACCCACAAAACATGGATTCTGGCTACACCATATGATAGAGGATTTTCCCCTAAATTTAGCAACTGGAATTATCTCTCTACTCGATAGCGAGAAAGTAAATTGATTGATTTATTGCTAGTTATTCCGAGTGTGTCAACAACTCGGGTCATTCTTCCGTAAGTGTAGTGTATGTTTTTTGCATCGGGATGTGGCGGTGATCTTCCCCCACTGGATGGCGAGATTCGGAGCCGACCTACCGTTGACTAGCGGGGTTTTCCCCAACCAGGTATCTCCCACCAATAGGGTACCGCCCCAGTCAGGACAAGTTCTAAGTCCCTGACCGGCCTCCAGGCATGTGTGGTAGTGTAGTGGATTTTAGTGTAAGTGTGTGTAAGGGGTGAGGATATAAGGAAGAGGAAGGAAAGATCGCGCGGGGTCCATGGTCCGCTAATTGATTAATTAATGTTTCCGTCTGCTAAGGTCATTAGTTCCTTATGTGTAATGCACTTTTTATTGCGGTACCTGGTAGTGGGGATCTTCCTTCGCTGGATGGCGAGATCCTACTCGTCGGCTTGCGAGGTTTTCCCAACCAGGTATCTCCTACCACTGGACGGCTGGGGCACTGCTCCAGCCGGGACAAGCTCTAAGCTCTCATCTGGTCTACCGACATGTGTGGTAGTGTAGTGCATGTAAGTGAAAGTGTGTATAAGGGGTGAGGATAGGAAAAAGAAAATGAAGGAAAGATCGTGGGCGGTTCGTTGCCCATTTGTTAGGATAACTGATGAGGCATTCGCTTCGCCTCACGTGTCACATACAGTTTTTACTGTGCTTTGACTAAATAAATCAAATCAAAACAAAGCCTAGACTGGAGTTGACCGACCTTTGAAACCGAGATTGCTAAGGTTTCTGTGCCTTTGTAGTCTCGTTCCAAAGGGCCGCAGATTCTATTCGCTCTACCAGGATGGATGTTTGCTTGGGTGTGATGGGCAGGGTTCTCCCAACCATCATGAATAACTTTCCAACCATCATCTCATGATTCTCAACCAGCCTGGGTGGCGCAGGAGCATAGGATATTTGCGCCCAAAGACGCGTTATATACAGGCTGTGAGTTCGAATCTCGT
>BLKR01017040.1:0-16438 GCA_011170035.1 Teleogryllus occipitalis
CCGGGAGCGGTAGCTCAGTGCATCAACTGATGTCACTGCAGCGCCTCTGACCAGGAGGTCCTAGGTTCGAGTCCTGACGGAGGCAGGATTTTCGATACTAGCTTTTCAGCTAGGTCGAATTCAGTCGCTGTCTGGAGGAGAATTCTAGCGGCCGGCTGCTCTGATCGGCAGTTTTCCGTGGTTTCGCCGATCAACACCAGGCGAATGCCGGAGCAGTACCCTACCAAACGGGCCACGGACCGCGCGCGATCTGTCCTTCCTCTTCCTTGTCCTATCCTCTCCCCTTAAACACACACACTTACACTAACATGCACTACACTACCACATATTCCGGGAGACCGGTCGGGAGCTTAGAGCTAGTCCCGGCTGGGGCGGTGCCCCGTTGGTGGGAGAGTCTGGGTTAGGGGGAAACCCCACTAGCCGACAGTAGGTCGGCGCCGGATCTCGCCATCCAGCGGGAGAAGATCACCGCCATCTCCCGAGATAAAAAACATGCACTACACTAACGGGACTAATGACCACAGTAGTTGACGCGCCCGGAAACAGGAAAAAATCAAATCAATCAACCTATTTCCGTAATATCCGAGTGTGGCCCTAGGTCCAACGTGTCAAAGCAGCCCTCGCCCTCCGGCTTCTGTTTCTCGTCACAGCGCGCTGCAGCGACCGCGCAGATGAACGTTCCCTTTCTTCTCGTTTCCAGAGTTGCTGGTAGTTGCAGATGAAACCTACACGAACGTGTTCCCTGATGTTTCTTGTATTATTACTGTAAGTTTCATGACATACATACGCGTACAATCTTTTGTAAGTCAAGAAACGCGAATGTAATGTTGCTTCTAACAGGCATAATTTCTATAATTTATTTACTTCTAATGTGAAAGTGAAAAATATCGTTTTTGTGAGAAATCTATACTAATATATATATAAAGTATAATAATTATACTAATTATAATAAATTATACTAATATATAAAGACAGAAGTGTGCTGTCTTCCAGCGCGGTAATCTCTGAATCTACTGAACCAATGCTGATGAAACTTTTGTGCTAGCATCCTTTAAAGGCCTGGAGTACTATAGGCTATGATTTATAAGCATAAACGGTAATATATTTTCAAAATAATTACTTTTCTGGACATTTTTCGCCTAGCCTTACATCACAGCTTCAAGAGTGCACCAATGTCAATAGTTAAGCTGCGCGCCACCAGAGGATGACGTCTGAGATCTACTACGGATTTCGTTAATGTCCAGAATTATTGTGAAATTCATTAGAGTTTGAATAACGTTATGTAATGTCCCTGTGTGAATATTTGAAAGAAAGCCGTAACTGAAGTAGTAACTAATGTCAATCTTCATGTATTGCTCTTTGTCCGTGTTATATACTAAGTGGCAAGAAATCATTGTGAATTTGAAAGTTGAGGTAGGTTGAGAGAATAAAAAGTACAATAATATACAGTACAGAATATACAATAATGTACAATGTACAATATACACATATCGTACACAATCTAAACGCCTTCTTTTACAGAAATTAGTGACAACTGAATTGTTTGACTAAACGACTGTCACAATTGTCAAAACATATTACAAATGCCAAGAGATGGGCAGTCTACTAAAATTTTGGATCGGTTAGATCGGGAAGATCGACTTGCTGAAGTATTCACTCGCCTGATTGAAAACAATACTGCAAGAATGGGAGAAATGTGAATAATTCTCTAAGTAGTAGGGCAGCTGTTCCTTAGGATTCTCAATTTGACTATTTACACAGTTCTTAGATTCAAAATGGTAAAATGGAAAATGTGTATATGTTTTCAGTCCATTCAGTAATTTTTTTCTTCAATATGCGAAGGCAGTTTGAACAGTGGTGTGTAATTGAGGAATGATCATTTACATATTAAGACTAATCTGTATAGTTGTTTGTCATATTAATAGCAGTTGTACTTTTTTCTTCTACATGCGAAGAAATTTAGAAATTTAGTTTTGCATGTCACTGGCTCCTAATGAATGAATTCATATATATTTTTCAATAAAGAATTGGGAAATATTAATTTATCTAAAAATATTTCGTCTAAGCAAATGTGGGAGTCCTTTGTTTCTATTTTCAGTATTCATGTTCATATTGTAATGATTTGTGAGACTAGCCCGCAAGAATGCGTGGGACAAGGAACTTCTACATAAGCAAAGAGGAGCCAATAATTAAAGAAACAATAGACGACAGCGCCGCGTAAAAATAATTATTAGGAAAGTAATAGAAAACAAAAGGGGGGCAATAGCCATTGTGAACAGTGAATAGAACCCAAATTTAGGAACATTTTGAACCAAGAATCACGTTATTCGAGCCACGGGTTCCGTAAATATTATGAATGGTATAAATTGCATGCATGACGGCGGAGTTGAAGACATGGTGACCATTGTTGTACCTCTGAAAGTATATAATAAAACGAGTTTTATTGAATATCCAGTGAATGCCTGGGTGGATTTTGGCCAAACTTACAGAAATTATAGGGAAAAATATTTAGATCAGGGCAAAATTAGTTACGGCGCGGGAGGGAATTTATGTAAGGCTTTAATAAATAAGTATCCAGTTCCATAGCATAGCGAGCTAAGAAAGAATTAAAAGAGCGACCGAAGATGTAAGTGACGTCATCACGAGTGGGGAAGACGGAAAATAAAGGTTTTTTGGAAAAAGGAAAACGGGAAAGGGGAATTCGGTAGTGTGATAATTACAAACCAAAAGTTAATAAAACTATGAAAGAGAGAGTAAGACGCAAGATGCCCCAAAACAGTGAAAAATGTAAACATTTTCGAACATTTATTATGGTGATGGGCATATGTTTGGATCACTTGGATTGTGTGGACCAACAATGCAAACCGGGTTACAGACAGAATGAGTTCGGGTCTGAGGATGATCGCACGCGTTTTTATGTTGTGTTAAGTTTTTGAAAATTTTTGCGGAAGTGTCGTGTAAAACGTTATTAAGTTATTTTGGTTGCATAAAAACAATTGTTGAGACTGAGTGTATCGAAAATTTATTTAAATTCATTTAGAAATTCACGAAAAAAAATCCGCATAGACAAAATTTACGCAAATTAGGTGTCAGGAAATAGGAGCGTCGCGAAAGATATATATATATATACTAGGTGACCCGGCGAACTCTGTTCCGCCTTAACAGCCGGTCCCATCTTTTTCTCGCGTCGCACTCACTGTGAGAAACTGTACTATCCTTTTTGCACTGCGTACGTGCAAAAACGTGCGTTCTCACACAGGAACGCTGTCGAACGGAATAAACAGTATCCTATGTCCGTCTCCTGGCTCTAAGCTTCCTGCTCACCAATTTTCAGCCAAATCGGTACAGCCTTTCTTGAGTTATAAATAGTGTAACTAAAACGACTATATATAGATATAACGGCGAACGAAAGGCGGCTATCATTATCGCCTTCTGTTATCAGTGCGGCGTTACAACAATGGGTTACAACAGGCAACAATGACCGGTAACATGCGAAATCACGCGAAAACGTGCGAAAACGTGCAAAAACGTGCGTTCTTACACAGGAACGCTGTCGAACGGGATAAACAGTATCCTATGTCCGTCTCCTGGCTCTAAGCTTCCTGCTCACCAATTTTCAGCCAAATCGGTACAGCCGTACTTGAGTTATAAATAGTGTAACTAACACGACTTTCTTTTTATATATAGAAGATATATATATATATATATATATATATATATATATATATATATATATATATATATATATATATATATCTCGCGAGATATAAGAAATAACATTCAGGAAGACGCGATTAAGACAAAAAACAATAATTGTGGATGCATGAAACTTTAAACGGAGAATTGCATCGAGGATCTGGTGGCAGCTGAGGGACTGCGTGCGTAAATAATGCACGTGTCAGCTACCAGCGACAGGCGCTGACGGAAAGGTGACATCGCTGCAAAAAAGGGAAGTGGCACGAATTGTGCAATAACTGTATTGGTTTTTTCTGATCTGTTTGTCCATTCAAGAGAAAGAAAGAAGTTCTGTCGAAGACCAAGTTATGCTATTGAGCTGAGGATAATAAGGAAGGTCGACAGAATGCGCATTCTGATGGATGGATGAGATTTTTCTTTGTGTTGTAATTTTAGTGTGTATGTTTATTTTTTCCTGTGTGTTTATATATTCGTATTAATATGATTCGTAAGTCGGAGGGGCAGATTGTGTTAATGAAAAGGGATATCAGCGAAAGAAAAAAAAATCCTAAATTAAATGCATGAGCATCTCAATGGCTCATAATTACCGTGATTTCATGTCTTTTTATTCTGTAGTGGTATGAATGTAGACCCAGGCACGAACGAAACGGACCCTTCCTTCAACTCCGTATGGAGTGAGCGCGCGGACTACGACACGGTAAGAAATAAACAATAGTACGAGCTAGCAGAGGTACGGGCAATCGCTAATGTGGTACCCAATTATAATTCAGGGCTAGGGCAGGGCAAGATAGTGCGCGTGACGAGGAAAAGATTACAATCGTCGTGAGGTTTTGTAAGAGAATATTACAGTGGCGCACTAGCGTGGGCCATCGTGTTTGATTAGAAGTAATATATTGTTACATTGGCGCCGCGACGTGAGGCGTCGCGGTACCAAAGGAGGGCGGTGAGAGGGGGAGATTATTACATTGGCACCGCAACTTGGGCCGTCGTGATAAGGGGTACCGGTTCGTCGTGCCAACAATTAAATTAAAAAAACGGGTCAATACCAATATTAGTTGTGTAACCATGGAAATGCGCAGCGATAAGACGATTAACGTACGCGAGGCGTCGGAGTCCGAAACAATTTCTGCTTACGATGAGGGCGAGGACTACCAAAACATAGAAGAATGTATTGTAGAGGGGGAAGCCAACGTAGCAAGTGATGTGCGGGAGACGGTGACAGATCAAGGGATCGCGAGCAAAATCCCGAGCGAAGAACCAGCAGTGGGAGAACCTACCCTCTCCATGATATGGCGCTTCATGGCCGAAACTAACGCCAGGTAGGAAAATAATCTGCAGGAAATAAAGGCCGACAACGTTCAAATAGCCAGGGAAAACGAAGAACGTAGTGTTAGGATGGAAAATAATCTGCAGGAAATGAACGTTAGACTCGAAAGCAAATTCGAAGAAGTAAGAGATCAGATACGAGGGGTTAATTGCACGTTAGATAAAGTGCAGTGTGAACTGCAATCCACTGTTGCGAGTATACGCGAGGAAGTGGACGCGTTCAAAATTGAAACGGCCGCGCATTTGTCCAGAGTAGAACGGGAAGCGAGGGCAACTGAAGAGAGAATAGAAACCCGCTTTGCCGTTCAAGAGGTTGTCAACCAGCAGGTGAATTCTAACCTCAACGACCTAAAGGTGGTCGTAGGCGGTTTGCAGAATGAAATACAGTCGCAGCAAACGCAATTGTCGGACATCAGCAAGGGCGTAGAAGGGATTAAAAACGCCACGATGCGACAAGATGTTAGGTTGGGACACCTCGAAAGATCTATGAGCGAAATTGACGATAATATCAGGTCAACCGTGCAGGGCGAATTAGACAACCTAAAAATGACAGAAAACGAGCAGGCAAAAGAAATGGATGAGGCGATTTTACATAAGATCGCGGAGCTCGAACGACAGGTCGATACGGCACGTAGGTCAGCAGTAATATTCAATGCGATGGGGCACGCTACGTTGCCGAATTATTTACGGTTCCACGGCGAGAACAAGGAGCAGCCGTATTCATTTTTGACGACTCACGAAAATTATTTTACAGTTAATGGCATTCCTGAGGGCGTAAAACTTAGGTTTGTAGAAGCCCTGAGTTCTAAGGCACAGTATTGGTGGCAGGCGTTGACACCGACGCCCAGAACGTATGAGGAATGGAGGGCCAAATTTTTAGATCGTTACTGGAACCAACATCACAAATTTGAGCTGAAGTATCGATTGATGTCGGAAAGGTTTCGCAAATGGGGTTCCGAAAGCATGAGTGATTTTGTGACCCGAAAGGTTAGTGCTTTCAAGGTCTGTAGTGAGGAATTTAACCCCGCTGAAATTATTAGGATACTCATCAGACAAATGCCGAACGGAATTCGCAATTTGTTGTGGAACAACATGCCCGAAACAATAGATGCGCTGATTGAGCGAGTGAGCCGGTTTGATCAGGCGAACGATGGGGACGACCGCGACACACAAGACGGTCGAAATCAATATTCCGGTAGTGGCAACAATACCAACCGGTATAATAATAGCAAGCGTAGGCAGGATGAGATGTGCGCGATGGAAGTACGCGCCGAGAAGGAGCAGGGAAAAAGCGAGAAGTCGCAGGGCGGTCAGGCACCGCGAAAACAAAGGTCAAGGGATGGCCATAGTGAACGGTCATGCGCGGAACGGGCGGAACAGGACATCAAAAATTGCAACGTGGGAGATGATGGGGAAACGCGAGTTCAGTGGCAACAACGCAATAAAGTGGAAAACTAGATACGTTTGGGACGAGACGGTGGCACGAACCAAACGAAAATGAAGAAGATATTGTGACGGTCGTGGCAACGGCCAGCATTGTTGTAGAAGGGGACGATTTGCTACGGGAGGACAAAGCGAAAGGGGTAAGGCCGAGTAGGTGCTTAGTGTTAAGAGGCACGTGTTATGGCATGGAAGTGCAGGCATTAGTGGACTCGGGAAGCAGTGTAAGCGCAGTGTCGGAGGAATTTTGCGAAAAGGTGCGAAAGAGTGGACAGATATTGGTAGAACTGCCGACGCGGAAGCTTCGTGTAGTGATGGCTAACCGAAAATTGGCAAATACCACGGGAAAGCAAGTTTGGTTGGAGCTGATTCTGGCAGAAATGACCATGGAAGTAGCGGCGATTGTGGTCCGAGGACTGATCCGCGACGTCATCATAGGGATGGACGCATTGGGGGCTTACCAAGCCGTCGTCGACGTAGGTACCAGGAGGGTTACGCTACGATGAAGAGGTTGTATTGGGAGCAGTCCAGTGGTCTTTGAAGTAGATGCGCCGGAGGTCAAAGGTTACGAAATACAGGCTACAGTGGAAGAGGTTCTCCAGGACGTGGATAAGGCCGTTAACGGTGTCATCGACCAGGAAGGCTGTCCGGGGCGAGTTCGCCAGTTAATAGAGGAGCACCTAGAGATTTTCGGGGAATCATCGGAACCAGTGAAGGGTTACCGATTTCAGTTAGTTTTGAAAGACACCGCACCATTTTCCACTAAACAGTATCCCATACCGTGCAAGTACAGTGCACAAGTACGAGAATTGATAAGAGAAATGGAGCAGAAAGGCGTTGTTAAAGAGAGCGATAACACCGTATGTCACTCCTCTGGTAGTAGTAATAAAGAAGAACGGTAGCATTCGAATATGCTTGGATGCGAGAAAGCTGAACGCGGTCACGATCCCACGGTATGAAACGCCACCCACGATCGATGAAATGGTCGTCAAATTAGGAGGGGCAACGGTTTTCAGTGCGCTCGATTTCTTGTCCGCATATTGGCAGATTGAAGTCGAGAAGAAGAGCCAACAGTACATCAGTTTCAAGTTTAAGGGGACGGTGTACTCGTTTACGCGGCTGCCATTTGGGCTGAAGAATTCGGGGGCAGCGCTGATTCGTTACCTGAATGACGTAATCCCGGAAGAATTAAAAAACACGATAGTTATGTACGTGGATGACATTATTTTGTTTTCGGCTGATCTGCAATCGCACATGAGGAAATTGGAAGAACTGTTTCGAGTATTTAGAAGAAACAATTTAAAACTGAATTTGGAAAAATGCGAATTTTGTAGAAGAAAAGTACAGTTCATGGGACATGAAATTTCAAGTGAAGGAATGAAGATGCAGGAGAGCAAACGGGAGATGACCCGAAACAATGCCAACGGAGGACGTTTCGAGTGGGGGACAAGGTGCTCGTCCGATCGTCTCATTCGTCCTCAACGGACCAGAAATTGTTTCGGAAGTTCTTCCCATTATATGACGGTCCGTACGTTGTAAGCAGAGTGTTAGAAAATAACAATGTAGTGTTATCTGATCAAGGCAAAGAGAAAGGCGTTCAAAATATTTATAATGTAAAGCTGTATAAAGAGCTAAGATGACAGGTGGTAATAGCTAGGTAACCAATGTAAAGAAGTTGAGATGAGGATAGTTTCCAAAGTAGAGTGTACAAAGAATTGAGATGGATGGTGACAGAAATAGGTGACAAAGATGATAAAGATTAAATGTTAAAGAATAGTTTTGAGGAAGAAAGATTAAAGTTTTAAAGGGTAGTTTTTAAGGAATATGTTAAGATTAGTTGTAAGGAATAATTATAAGCAAGAAAGGAAGATTGTCTAAGTTAAGGCATAGGTGGAAAAAAAAAGGGGTGACATTGTAGCGTGTGACAGTGCGACCATAGACGACGGTATGATGTGCAGCGCAACAGGGGGTGCCAGTGTTGGCAGATGCATCCGTCGCGAACGAGAGTAGTAACTTGAAGCATTGTTAGCCCAAGGTCGAACGCACCAGTACAGCCGAGAAGGAAGTGCAGGTGGTAGCGGGTGCAGGGTCGCGCCGACAATAAACAAAGTGTAGACTTCGCAGTAAGATAGCAGTGATAGATGTCAACTCAGTATGATGACATTATGGACTGAGTAACATCTTAAGGCGGGGGAAGATGTAATGATTTGTGAGACTAGCCCGCAAGAATGCGCGGGACAAGGAACTTCTACATAAGCAAAGAGGAACCAATAATTAAAGAAACAATAGACGACAGCGCCGCGTAAAAATAATTATTAGGAAAGTAATAGAAAACAAAAGGGGGGCAATAGGCATTGTGAACAGTGAATAGAACCCAAATTTAGGAACATTTTGAACCAAGAATCACGTTATTCGAGCCACGGGTTCCGTAAATATTATAAACTAGCTGAACCCGTGCGATTACATCGCACTGAAGGGAAACCTGTAGGAAGTTACAACAGAACATATGAAATGTTGAAACCCCAAAAATTTAGTTTCATTTCATTTGTTGTATATACACAATAAATAAAGAAATGATATAAGTTTTTAAACAACTGAATACTAATTACTGTGAACCGAGTTAAATGTTTTAAAAAAATGGCGATATGCCATAATTTTCATCATAATTAGGCGATGTGAATATCGTGTTGTCAATAAGTGGCTAATAACATAACTGGCAATGAAGAAATCAATAGCAAATCAATCAAAAACTATGCTCTAGTAGCATTAGAGCAAGAAATATTGTTTAACTTAAAAATTGTATGCATCACTTATGAGTGTTCAAATGGAACACTTCCAAACAAATATTTATTTTTCCCCCACATTCGGTTGCAATTCAAAAGTAATGTTTGGTTCAATGTAAAAGCACTTATTTTTTTATCAAAACACTCTACGTAGTTTGTGAATATGTTTAAAAAAACCTTTTGTCTGTTTTGTTTTTATTAATTTGTGATGGTCAAAAATAATACTTTGGACAAAATTAAAGTTTTTTGAGAAAGCATTGTTTAATTACTCAAGAGAGGATAAGTCACCAATTAATATCAATCAATTGCTAGTTCTGGTAGAGAGATTACATGAAAACAAAAGGAGGGGTGTTCAAAAGTTACTTGATAAACAATTTAGGAGAAAATCGTCAGAATTGGGAGCTTATAAGTGTATTATTTCCTGCTCTATCAACTGCACATGATAATGAACAAACATGAACAAAACACACTATTTCCATTTTTCTTATAAAATATTACTGATACATTTTTTTACCATTTCCTGAAAACTTTTCTTTGATGGAAATAGCTCCAATTGGACACGCACACCTCAAACAATCATTGATTTCTTTTTTTAATTGTTGTTTATACACAATATTTTTTAGTTGTTGTATATACACAATAAATAAAGAAATGATATAAGTTTTTAAACAACTGAATACTAATTACTGTGAACCGAGTTAAATGTTTTTAAACAAATGGCGATATGCCATAATTTTCATCATAATTAGGCGATGTGAATATCGTGTTGTCAATAAGTGGCCAATAACATAACTGGCAATGAAGAAATCAATAGCAAATCAATCAAAAACTATGCTCTAATGAACAAACATGAACAAAACCGACTACTTCCATTTTTCTTATAAAATATTACTGATACATTTTTTTACCATTTCCTGAAAATTTTTCTTTGATGGAAATAGCTCCAATTGGACACGCACACCTCAAACAATCATTGATTTCTTTTTTTAAGGTATATAATGTTATCATTAGAGCCCGGAAGTTTGGCAAAATGCCTTTTGTTATTATTACGATTTTAACACTTTTAACAATAGGAGTCACTTATATGTGCTTATGGAATCATTTTAGAAGATTTTCATTTTGCCTTTTTTTTGCCTATTTTAGCTTCTGATGCCTATTTCAGGTATTTTTGCCTTTTTCGTCATTTTTTGCTTTTTGCTTATTTTTTTTCTCTTCTTACCCTGGCACCGATTTCTATAGTATTGGAAGCCATGTGTTATATCGTTTTCTATCGGTCTGCAAGCCAGAACAATACGTGGTCATCGTCGTATTTTGTCTTTCTCTGCAAGCGGAGGCATGGTATCAAAAAGGAAGTGTTGAACTCGGGTTCTAGGGTCAGGAAGTGTTAAAAGCCGCTGTGAGAAAGCGAGACGATACCCGCTAGGAACCTTCGATTTCTATCACTGACACCCACAGGCTTCCTTTTGCCACGAGTGATCCATCCCACACTACTAAAGCAGAGCGCCTTGGAGGTCCTACATGACATGCGATACGGCCCGGCTCAATGGCGATTACACGAGTTCGAAGAACGAAAGTAATATCAGTGTTTTCACTGGTGCCATTTGAAGATTCAAAAGAGAATATTTCAGTTCGCTCTGTTACTTCGTAGGAATAACATTGTGTTAAAAAACATCGTATTAATAATGCCGAAATTGAACGTGCCGTTAAGTAGTAAGTTGCATCGCTATGTGCGTGAATTTGGCGAAGATGTATTTTCCACCGATAGTGCTATTCTGTTTTGCAAATTGTGCGAGAAAGCTGTCAACCATGAAAAGAAGTACTTCATTTCTCAGCATATGGCAACAACAAGACATAAATCTGCAATCGCGAAGAAGAGTGGAAAAAAGGAACAACAGTTAATTTCGGCGGTGGACGCAACATCCAGTAGACAGTCCCAGTTTTCTCTCGATATGTGCAAGGCATTCATGGACGCTAGTATTCCTTTTTGGAAATTGGGAAACCAGACGTTTAGACACTTTTTAGAAAAATATACGAAAGAAATGGTACCATCAGAATCTACGTTAAGGAAAACCTATCTGACCATCTGCTATGAAGAAACTTTAAATAGAATTCGTGAAGCAATTGGTGATAAAAACATTTGGATTTCCATTGATGAAACTACGGACGCTACAGGACGCTATCTAGGTAATGTCGTCATTGGAACTATGGAAACGACTTACTGTGAGTTCTCAACTTTTCTTCTTACATCTGAAGAATTGGAGAAAGCGAATGGTACAACAATTGCTCAATTATTTACCAATTCCTTACTACTTCTGTGACCTGAAGGCATTACGCCATGATAATGTTCTACTTTTCATCACTGACGCTGCCCCGTACATGAAGAAGGCAGCCAGAGCACTGAAAGTACTCTTCCCGAATATGCATCATGTAACGTGTTTAATCCATGAACTTCACAGGATTGCTGAAGAGATAAGATCTTTGCATCCTACGGTAGACAAGTTGATTTCGAATACTAAAAAAAGTGTTCTTAAAATCTCCTTCCCGTACCCGGATTTTCAGACAAGAAGCGCCAGGATTAGCTCTTCTTCTACAGCCGATATTGACTAGATGGGGAACCTGGATATCCGCTGCTGCGTATTACGCAAATCATCTAGACAAAATCCGCGACGTATTTAAGGTTCTACCAGAAAATGAAGCTGCATCAGTACGTGAAGTGAAGAAGCTTTTGAGTAATGCAGAACTAAACAGTGAACTTGCGTTTATCCTCGCACATTATGGAAAGTTGCCTCAAATAATTGCAAATCTGGAAAAAAGGGGCGAAAACCTTGTGTCAGCCATGAAAGTCTTTCAAGAAACATTAGAGGGTTTAATGCAGGTGCCTGGAGAAAAAGGTTTAGCTGTAGCACAAAAGTGCAAAAGTGTCGTTAGCGCGAATGAGGATTTGGAAAAACTGAAAACAATTTGTAGTGTTCTGAGTGGTGTACTTGGAGTTGATATTGATATGACTCCAAATTCAATAGCCTGCTTTATTAATGCTCCCATTTCTTCGGTTGAAGTTGAAAGGTCATTTTCGGCTGTGAAGAATATTCTTTCGGACAGACGGTTAAGTTTAAATGTAGAAAATCTGAAGAAATATTTAATAGTAATGTGCAACCAAGAAAACAAAGATCAAGTTTCCATGTAAATGTTTATGTATGATTCAGTATTAATATAAAAACTTATTCATTTGAATCATAACAAAATTCTTTTCACTTCATTTCCTTTTCTATTATCATTTGTTAGATTTTACATGATTTTCTGTAACCTGCCATAGCTAGAATAAATGCCTTATTTAGTGCCTATTTTCGTAAAAATAAATGCCTTTTTGCCTGCCTATTTCAGCCGAAATAAATGCCTGAACTTCCGGGCTCTAGTTATCATTGACAGTAACATGACATTTGAATATTGCTTAACTCAAGGAAACAAAGTACGTTTGGTTCTGTATTAGGTAACACACAGGAGGAGTTAAGTATATGAAGTATATGAGGGAGAAAGTAAATGAGACGCTTCATACAATATTTACTTGTGTATAATTAAAGAATGTACAATTTCAATTTATAAAAGAAATAAATGAATGAACTAAAGTAAACAATACACTTGATATATCCATTCAAAGTTGTGATGTAGCTTAATACATAAGCTATGCCGCTTATAGCCTTCTTGTTCGGTTTGCTGAACATATTGTTCTTTTTCAACACAGTGCTGTCTGGAGAACTGTATTTTCCATATGTTATAATTTCTTGATGAAATCCTTTAGCAACAACTATCCAAGACTAATAAAAAACAGCGAGATTTTCAAATTCTGCAAAAATAGAATAACAAATCATGGTTAACATACACTTAGTTTTTTATGAATATTTAATTACATTTTCAATATTTACCAATATCTCCAGATTCATGAACTTTGTACTAAGGAAAAGTTTCCCCACCACCCAAGGAGTGTGCGTCCATGGTGCGTTAGGATTTTTTTAAAAGTGGAAACCTTCACTCAAGAGTCCTATTATAAACCACTGAGAGAATGTAATGCAAGATTTCATTGTAGAAGCACCACGACCTGGACTATATTTCCTGAAATGAACATTGTTTAATATCCAAAACATTTTACCAATTCACTTTGTGCTAACGTCAGTAGTCAGCAGCATCAGTGCAAAATCATTTCCTTGACAGAAGAGGCAAATTGAAGCACACTCAGATACATACAAAGATTCAAGAATGCATTCACAGGTCATCCATTGCAAGAGATTGGTTCTTTCTAGTTAGGATCCAAAGATTATGCTTTTTTTTGTCACGCGAAAAACTGAAGGCTAGTATTTGGAAATTATTAATCAGCTTATTTCCAAAATTTGTTTCTTGGTAATACTTTACAAATAAAGTAAGAATCTGTTCAACAATTGAATTGAAGGTTTTATTTGTTTCCCTTTCGGATCACATAAATTCAGGTTACACAAATTTTATTACACATACCCATCCTTCATTCACTTACAGTACTTATTATCTGTCACCATAAAGTCCATGTATATTTCTGCCACCAAGTTATTGATCCTAAAATAGCTATCAATCTAATATTTCACTATAAACAATATTCAATGTAAAAGCTTTAGAACTGTTTTTACATTTTCCTTGATTTGTGCCATCTTCAATTTGTAACCTAACATCAGCAAACGAACTTACTCTAGAGAATGACACATAAAGTTGCCCATGTGTAAACACAGGAGAGGGAAGATAGATGCCAATTTTTTTGAAAGTCTGCCCCTGCGACTTATTAATTGTCATGGCAAACGACAACCTTACTGGAAATTGTCATCTTTTTAAATTGAAGGGCATGGTGTGGTCTGATGGAGTCAGATCGATTCTAGGTAACAACACCAAAGTAGACTGTGCCTCTCCTGTCAGAACTTTTGCTTCAATGGAATTGTTGTGCATTTTGTGCACAACCATTCTAGTGTCATTCACCAATCCCTTCTTGGCATTAAGATTTCTAACCAACATCACTACTGATCCTTTTTTAAGAGTCAGTTTGTGAGGAGGTAAGCCAGATGGATTCAATGAATTAAGAAATTCTATCTTTTCAATTCTAAATTCAGTATCTAAAATAAATAATCCAGCATACGATGGAAGCTCACCAGTAGCAGGATGCAAACTTCCAACAGAATGATAAATCTGCCCGTGGATTTTAAAGCAATAAGGACCTCTACTATTGGAAAATTGTAATAAATTTGTCTGAATTGATGCAAATGCTAAAGCATTATTATAACTTCTAATATGCAACAGATAATTTTTAGATTTTTCATCACCTCGTGTAATCAAATTTTTTAATAGATCAGGCACTTCAATGGGTGATAGAACTTCCTCACTCACTTTCCCTTTATGACAACAACTACTGAATCCCCACCTGTTTTCTCAGCTGCAAAATGTAAAGCCCCACAAAACTCACACTGTTCATTCATTTCTCCCAAAGAAAATTCATCTACATTACAGTCACTATGGTTTGTTCTACCGAACCAATATCTTGCTCCACACAATCTGTTAACAAACCTGCGTGCATTTTTTTGGGTTCTACACATGCGTAGCTGCCGCTGCCTTTCCGCCTGTGTTTCCTTCTGTCGCAGCTCCCTCTGTCTTTGCCTTTGTTTATCAAGTCTGGTCCTGCGTTGTTGTTCGGTCCCAAGACATTGGCGTTTGGCACGATTTTGATAATGGCGTTCAGAACTTTCTGCTATCTCTTCAGGAGTTCTTTCCGACATAATTTGCTTCCTCTTTCTACGCTCCGAAGCCATCGTCATCTTTCTACCTCAAGGCGTACTGACTGTAGAAGACCTCTTCAATTTCAAGATTTTTATTCAATGTAGACGATCACGTTCACATGCTTATACAACCTAGACTAAAACAGAAACAAACAAAATCGCTGTGAACGTGAACATTCTGAATACACGTAATATATGTGAAAAAATAATACTGTATTTCTCTAACCTTCATCCAAAGGCTACATGTATAAATAAGTTGATGGAATCAGTTAATAAAATAATTATTGTATGTATGCAAAAATTAAGATTTACTAACCTCTTCTATTTCAAGATTTCTATTCAATGTAAAAAATCACATTAACGTGCACGAAACGCGCACTGGTAAGTACTGGTTCTGGCACAGCTGAACGCTGTGTGCTCCCGCCACCGTCCGACAGTGTAATTTTCTTCCGAAAGATCGCGCGGCAATCGGTAACTGCTGATCCCGAAATTTACGTTTTTTTTAATATTTACGTATTTTTAACGCACTTTTTCAATACGAATGTATTGGGGAGGGGGGAGGGGGGAGGGAGAGGGAGATTATATATTACAATATTGGTAAACTGGAAAATGTTTGTATGTTTCCAGCCCACCCAGTAAAAGTTTTTCTTCAATAACTTCATTTACATATTAAGACTAATCTGCGCTATTGTTTTGCATATCAATGGCTGCCAATGAATGATTTAATCCATATTGTTCCATAAAATATAAGAAAAACTTAATTTATCTAAAAAAGTTTGTCTGAGCAAATATATAAATCTGGGAGCTCTTGGTTTCTATTATTCAGCTCTCACGTTACAATTGGTACAATGGAAAATGTTTATTTGTCTTCAGTCCACCCAGTAAAAGTTTTTCTTCAACATTTGAAGGAGTTTTGTGCAGTAGTATGTATTTTCGGAATTACCATTTACATATTAAGACTAATCTGTAGAGTTGTTTGCATATCAATTGCTGTTGTACTTTTTTCTTCTATATGTGAAGAAGTTTAGTGCAGTGGTTGGTAATTAAGCAATGATCATTTATTTATTAAGACTAATATGTGCTTTATTTTTGCATATCAATTGCTCCCAATAATTGAATTCATCCATACTTTTCTCTAAAAAATAGGCAGAAATTAATTTATCTAACAAAAAGATTGTCTGAGCAAATAAATAAATCTGGGAGTTCTTGGTTTCTATTATTCAGCTCTTCTGCACAAATTGGAAAAATGGAAAGTAATTTATGATTTTGTAAACCCAGTAAAAGTTTTTCTTCAATATGGGATGAATTTCTGTGCAGTGGTATGTAATTTAGGAATGATCATTTACATATTAAGACTAATCGGTAAAGTTGTTTTGCATATTAATTGCTCCCAATGAATGAGTTCATTCA
>BLKR01017041.1:0-16421 GCA_011170035.1 Teleogryllus occipitalis
GTTGCCAGTCTCACTCATTGTTGCCGCCGCCTTTGCTGCTGCTTCTGTGCGGAGATGCCATTGCGAATGCCATTTCCGCCGTCACCCTTACCGCTATTGGTATGGCTACAGGCATTGTCAGTTCTATTGCCGCCACCACCATATATCTAGGCACCATCCCCGCCTTGGCCCGGCCCGGTCCGGCCAGCCCGTGCTCCTCACTTCCTTGATCTACCCTGTCCCGCTCCACCATTGTTCGGTTCATTTCCGACATATCTCTCCCCGCCCTTTCACCCCATCTTCGAAGCACATTCCCCACCACCCCCATCCCCCCTCCAAATTCTTATTGCAAGTTTATTACGCCATCACTGTATTCCACATCATCTTCATTGTCGCTCTAACTAGCACTTTCTGCATTACTTTCAGCATCAAATCATCAGCTTCCAATGCCTCTTCTCTCGCCACTTTCATCCCCGTCATCGTTGCCACTGGCCCGCTTTATAGTTACCGTCATCGGCATCCGCCATTATCACCGCCACCGTCACCACCGTCACACACCCGCCGCCAGCCACCTCCCACCTCTCCCAGGACGTCCCCCGTCGCCGCCACCGCTGTCACCGATTCCGCCCCAGGCTAGAGAGTACTTTCAGTGCTTCGAGTAACAGCGTTCAAACCTATTTATTTCCTTCTAAGAAAATTATCTTGAGCCCTCGGAGAGCCTTTTTATTTTCTTCGCTCCTTCCACACGTCCTCGCGTTCTTCGTGCTCTTTTTTGCTCGCGCGCCGCGCGAGTGCCTTGTCTCTTTCTGGGCCCCGCGCACAGATGGAGGCCCCGGCGCACTCGCTTGTGCCGCGCGCGCACACACTCGCACACGTTCAGTCACCGGTATTAGTAGCCGCTGCGTTTGGGTTAGGGAGGGCTCTTGTACGCACGAGTGGAGCGTGTTCTTTGTGAGGGATACCCCGTCGCCTGGGTTTGTATTTGAACAATCGGTGCGCTTCGTATTCCGAAAGAGATACATCTTTCCGGGAGGTGGATTAAATGACCATCCGGCCTTGTATAGGACCGTGGATCGTTGCGCTTGAGTTTGACTACATTGCGAGTTCCTGGGGTGGGGGAGACGGCGCGGAGAGTCTGCGCGGAATCGGACGACGACGTGTTTGCGTCGTGGTGTTGGTACGGCAAGAAACAGAAGTAGGAGAGATTTTAAATGGGGAGTGTAGGAGACGTGGGAAGTGAATATTGACGAGAAAATATTGTGTGATTTACAGGAAGTGCGACGGAGCCAATGAAATCAAATTGGCAATGACAAGTTCACTTAGGAAGTTTCATTAAATAATTCAGCACTAATAGTGAGGAGTGGGGTATAAAATATTAGCTGGCGAGTGAGATGTAATTTTGCAGACAGTTAAGGGAGAAAACTGATTATGATGTAGGGTAAGAGTGGAGACGGGAGTAATCAAGGGCAACAATAAACGGTTTTGTTACAAGGAAAGGCGAGAACGAGACGACTAAATTCACGAGTAGTACGAGAAGATATGGTGAAGCAGCACGGAAAATACGATTAGCAAAGGGTACAAGCAAAATGCGTCGGAGAAAAGGCGACGAACAACAGGCTAAGGACACGAGGGACGGAGTGCGTCCTGAAAGATGTGTGTGCGAGAAAGAGAGAAAAAGAGAGGAGGAGAAAGAGAAAGAAAAATAGAAAACGAGAGGAGGAGAAAGAGAGAGAAAGAGAAAGAAAAAGAGAGGAGAAAGAGAAACAAAGGAAGAGAGATAATGAGAGAAAGAAAGAGAGAGAGATAGAAAGAGAGGGGGAGAGGTAGAAAGGGGGACGGGAAGAAAACGAGCGAAAGATAGGACAAAAGAGATTGGAAAATCCCAAAAGCAAGAGGTACCGGAGGCATAACGACGAGCAAGGGAGTAACAGACAAGAATTGCGGGGAACAGATGAAGTAGAATGGGCAACGTGGTGGATGAGGAGGCGGGGATTGGGCATGCACCGGACACCAAATGACTGGCGGCAGAGGTCGGACGTCGGACGACGGGCAGCAAGTGGATGCGCGAACGGGCGGGCAGACGGGCGAGCGGGCGAGCGGGCGAGCGGGCGAGCGGGCGAGCGAGCGGGCGGCACTATCAAGGCGCGGTCTGTGCTGGGCAATGTTTATTAATCAAACACGCCACCTCTTTGCGGTTGTACGCGCGCAGACCGGCGGGCGGGCGGGCAGGGCCGCCTGCCTGGGCGTCTTGGCTATTGATGCACGTCGTGGCCGATGCGACGTCCTGCCTGCCCAGGTGGCGTCGCGACGGCGCACAAGGCGTCCCTTGTCAGGCGCCGCTCCGCTCCGCGCCGGCCAGGTGCGTCACCCCGCCCCGCTCCGCCCCGCCCTGCCCCGCCCCGCCCCGCCTCGCGACGCCAGCGCAGTGGCTCTGAGGCCTCCGCGCGCGGGCACACAACAGTTGATAATAATGCTCTCATGACTGTTATTAACGTCATTAGGTCGATAAACGACAAATGAAGAGGAAAATGATCTATAAAATGACTTAAAAATAAGGGGAAAATGATCCAACTCAAAAATGTGTATGAAAATTTATTTTTTCAATGGATTTAACAATTTTAAATAAATGTTATTTACATAAAATTATATTTAATATAAAGTCTTGATTTTAGGAGGAAATATCATGCTTAGCTCCGATCTTCCAACCGTCAGTTTTGAGAGGTCGAGAAAATTACCAAAGATCCATCTAATTTCGAGTTCGAAAAACAAAGTTCACTGCAGTAATAAATTTCGTCATGAACTGATGATTCAATAAAATCTTTATTGTAGTGTGTCATTGTATATTCAAGAAATATTCACTAACAAAAAAACACTAAAAAGAAATAAAGTGTGTAAAAATGACAAAAAAGTCGCAAAGTTTTAAAAAATGACCTAAAAATTGAAAGATAGCAAAAATTACCCAATAACTCGTATCGATTATTGGGAGGTACTATTTTTAAAAAAATTACAAGCAATTAAAAAGATCTTACCACACATTTTAAAAGCACCATGATTCATAAATGTGCAATTTTTGGATGTCTAGAATCTCTAGAAAAAAGGAATTTTAAATTTTCATCTACTTTTTACTCTTCTCTTCTAAATTTTTACCAAATTAAATCTGGAAATTCGAAAATCTGGAAACGTTACGTGAAAGCCCCTCCAAATATTGTTAGTGTCTAATATCTAGAGACTCTGACCCGCAAAAGAACCTGACAATGAAAAGATAATGCCTGACTCTATCGTGGGTTGATGTTTGGGAGACCGCCGGTTTGATACCAAGCGCAGTTAGTGAGATCTTCAGCCAGGAATGTGACGAAGCATTTTTGCAATTATTATACGTTTACATTAACATGACAAGCGGAAGCGCAACGCTCAAGGATCATATGTGCACTTGATCTCTCTCGTTTCTATGTAATTCAATAGACAAAATACAAAAATACTAATTCTTCCTGGAATGCCAACATCCATGGTTCAGACACATGCTGCGGACTCCGACTTAAGCATAACAAAGGTTGGGAATTTAAATCCCGCCTTAGTTATTGATGTTTTCGAATTTTTGTTCTGATATGTGGATGACAAGGGTAATCCACTACACATCTTATAAAATCATCCATTTTTTCATTTGCTAATTTCTAATTACGAGAAGATGAAAGCTGCTAACTTGCCTGAACACTAAAAGACCAATAAATAAATTAATAAATAAACTATTTTAATACATCTAAATAAATCAGTTGAATGATTGATTATTTTATGTTTCGGGCGCGTCAACAGCTATGACAATTTGCCCAATCAGACATTTTATATTCCGTGAGATAGCTGTGTTCTTATCGCGCTGGAACCTGAGTTCCGGTGCCGGCGTACAAGTCCACTCGCGGGACGATACACCTCCGAGTGTCTCCCTCATCAGTGCACCAACCCAGCCGCCTCTTAGCTCCTGATCGTCTCCCGGCATGTGTGATAGTGTAGTGCACACAAGTAAGTGTGTGTTTGTCAGGGGTGGGGATAGGACAAGGAAGAGGAGGAAAAGATCGCGCGCGGTCCTTGGCTCATTTGTTAAGGAACTGTTCCAACATTCAACTGGTGTTGAGCGGAGAAACCACACAAACCTACCATTTAGAGCAGTCAACCGCTAGAATTCTTTGGAGTGTGCTCTAATATAGAACATCCGCCTCCATCGAGATTTGAACCCTAGAACCTCAAGGTCAGAGACACTGCAGTGGCAACAGTTGAGCTTGAACTATCTCATCCAGTGGAAATTAATCGAACAAAATCAATCAATTATAACTACAAAACCAATAAATAAATTAACGCCCTTTCTCAGGTCTTCAGAATTCACGTGTTCTCCAAAAACACAATTCTGACCACTGTGCTCCGCCACCGTGGGTACCCGCGGTGCGGTTCGCGGATTCTTCAGCCGGCGGGGCCCGGCCCGGTCAGGGCGGAGCGGGGCGGGGCGGGGCGGGGCGGGGCGGGGCGGGGCGGGGCGGGGAGGAGCGTCGAGGAGCTGAACTGGGTTCACTCAAGATGACACTCGAGCGCACGAGACGTGCAGCTCGAGGGCTCCGGTCGCCGGCGGGCGGCGAGTGGGCGGCGAGTGGGAAAGCGAGGGTGCGGGTGGGCGCGAGTGGGCCTGGCGAACGAGGGAGCGGGAGGAAGGGCCAAGGGGGCGGATGAGCTCGGAGGTGGCCGGCGAGATGCCTCGCGTAAGCGAGGAGGCTAATGAATGAGGTGAGCGCCTGTGAACGGGAGCGGAGCTGGGTCGAAAGAACGCGCCGTTTAATGGGGGAAACTGTGCGAGGGTGCCCCTGTGGCGGTCGCGAAGGTGACGCGTCGAGCGATATCGTCGAAGCAGAATTCACTTCTTGTTCTGAGTTGCAACAGTCAAGAACTCTCACTGAAAAAGTATTTTTTATCATAGAAATACAGATAATGTTGTTGGAATCATTATAATTCGTTAATGAGAGGAAATATTTGTGGAGTTATACCCAAATACACACTGTGGGACAGACTACTACATAAAAATCAAAGAATGGAATATGCAGTGTGAATGTTTTTAAAATGACACTGTTAGAAATGTAAGACGTTGTAAGTATTTGAAAGTAAGGGGATTGCGAGAAACAATGAAACGACGCAACTAGGCTAGAGTCTTTCAAATAGTAGCTAAGATGAGTGCACATGGATGAATGAACAAAGGATGAGACGTACGTACACAACTAACTGACAAGACGGACCTCCCAGTTTGGTATGCTAGCAAGGCGAACAGACAAAACAGACCGAAATCAAGAAGACGAACAAGAAACGAGACGAAATAAAGATGAACAAAGCAACTAGACGAACAAGTAATGAGACGAACAAACAACGAAGCGAACAAGCAATGAGACGAACAATGATACGAATAAGCAACGAGACAAACTAACAAGAAAACAAGCAAACACGAACAAGCAAAACGACGAAAGAAACAAGACGACCAAACAACGAGACGAACTAACAAAAAACTTTTAACAAGCAAACACGTAATAAGAAGAAAAGGCAAATAGAGTGGAAAAGACGGATATAAAAAGAGCAGAAATACTTCGATGAACAAAAGACGTGTCGGGACGGCGAGACAAAACAGTAGTGGGAAGTACCCTAGCCGGTGAGAGGAGAGCGGAGGAGGTGAAGAAGGAAAAGCGCGAGGCGAGTCGAGAGAGCAGGCAAGAAGTGTGAGTGTTAAAATAACGGGACGAACAAGCAATGAGACGAAAAATCAACGAAACAAACTAACAAGAAAACAAGCAACGAGACGAACAAGTAACATGAAAAGTCGAGAAGAGTGGACAAGACGAATACAAAAAGAGTAAAAATACTTCCCAGTTGAATAAAGATGTGTCGAGACAGCAATGGGGAGTGCCCCAGCGTGTGAGCGGAGATTGGAGAAGGAGGTGAAGGAGGAAAAGTACGAGGCGAGGCGAGTGGGCGGGTTAGCGGGCGAGCGGGTAAGGAGCGAGTGTTGAAGAGGGCGGGGGCACCGCGCGTTTTGTTTGCACGGGCAGCTCGCCAGATCTCACGGCGATGTTTTCGCTATTCGCCTTGTTTGTACCTGCTAATTTATCTACTGTGCGGTCGGCGTCCTTTAACTCATGGCGCATACTGTGATAAACAGATTGTCGGAGATGACAGGGAGGAAGGCCAGTGAAGACGTATATATGAGGGAGAGAGTGCGTCATACTCGAGTTTCAGTTACATGAATGTACACAGAAGAAGTACTTGGATGCAAATAAGTGCGAATAATGCAAATAAAGAAGACTGTGTTCTTTTTATTAGAACACATTTATGGAAAGAAGAATATTATATTCAGGGAGGTGTTTGTTCTGAAGTATTTGGATAAACCCGTATAAAACATCTGCAGTGATTCCCTTGGGAAAAAGCAAGTTATATGGCTTCGTGCCTGTTAAGCAAAGGACTTGGTAATTTTCAGATGTCATTGTGCAATATGAGAACGAACAGTTGGCGGGTACATTGAAAAGTCACATCAATTTATTTGACTGGGATTGAAGAGGCTTCATTTCTTAATTTTCTTCACTATAGCATCAGTATCTTAACTAGTGGCCTGCAGAAGCACGAATGCTACAGATCCCAATTTTATTACGTGTTTCTACAAAAAGTTACACTCTCTTAAATAACAAATAGATATTCTCGAATAACATTGCAATTAATTAAACATTTTAACAAAAATATTATTGATGAATACTGCTACAACATGGTATAATATACAAGGATATACAATACAACAGTAGTTTAAATTCCAAGAATATCCAAAACGCTGTTCCATAACGCAACACGAGAACAGCAAATATGTAACATTAACTGGACTCTTCCTTCTAACCTCGCTGTCGCATTACCTCAGCTGCGTCGTAACCAGTGACTCACTAAGAAGGAGAATTCAGTCGGTTCAGCAGTATGAGAATAGGTGATGTAATACAAATATTTACAAGTTCCACTGTTGTTGGTTTCTTCCAAGTGCCAAAGTGTCCCACAAAATCACAGACATTCTGACTTTACCATATGGTGGATAGTTTTCTATCAATTTCTAAGCGCATTGAAAATAAGTAAAAATATTTTTCTATTTTCCTCCAGTTCCTGGCAATCTAAGAAAGCCATAGACACATCCCACATGGCCGACGAAGGCGGCATTGTAATCTTCCAATTTCTGCTCGTATTGGCCATTAGTAATGTAGATTTAATACAGCAATTATTGTATTATATTCATTCAGTATTTATGAAATGGTATTTATTTGTCACAAAACATCGAGGTGGAAGGGAGGAGTGAGTAGTCTATTTTGCTAGACGAGGGTTAAAGAGTAAATAAATCATTTTAATTTGATGATGGCCTCTGCAATAAGGACTTGCGCTAATGAGCCAGCATTCTTAATTTTCTTTCGCACTTCTTCCTTCTAAGAGAACAAAACCAGAACGAGACGATTTTGAACAACTTAGTTGTAAGGTTTAAGATTTGGCGTTCTTTAATATATTTTTCTTCTGAAATTTTCATTCACGTAAAAATTAAGAATTTTTTTTCTCTTATTGTTAACATTGTTAAATTTCTCCTATCGATTTAGAAAACGTATTCGATGTTTGCTGGAAATCTGGAAGGCAGCGAGGCGCTTCGAAACCTCCAAACCACTGTGTTTCGTTGTGGTTTAACGGTATAAAAATAAAAACTAGTTTGCCTCATTTATAGTAGACTGGTGACTTACCGCTGCAAAAGCTGCCTAGATAAACAAAACAAACTGGAGTTCATAAATCATGCCCAATTACTATTAAATCTATTAGGTTGGTACATTAAAAAATAGAAACATTCGTGGAATCGCAATAAAACCGGAGATCTTAGAACTTCATAGATAAATTATTCCATACGGAAGTTCTAACACATTGTTTTCATTTTGCAATTAGTACACAGACAATTCTACAAGTACAGTAAATAATACACAGTACCTAATCCGTTACGTATCACTTTGAGAAACAACATTGAATTACTCAGTAGAATACGTATTATAGAACACGGTACAGTTTTTTTCCTTTCATATCATATATTAATAAACCATTATTTCGTTTTCAGAATTCTCTTGTTACAACATTCATATTTGTGATTACACTTTACAATGTGAGACAAAGCTGTTTCAACCACTGAATTACACGTTTATGGATTACGAAGTTGTTTACATTGAAACAAGAACAAAAGAGAAAGGCGTTATCAAGCTGCATGGAAACGAACTCCAGGGCTGATGAGCGTAATATTAGTATTACGATCAGATGATGCTTGGTATTAGGAGCAACAGGAGCAGAGAATTGGAAGCGTTAGGGGCGGAAGCGGGTGAGAGACAGCAGTTACGGGGATAGGTGTCATTGAGCGAATGGCGGATGGGAGGAGATGCGAGAAGTGAGCGGAAACTAGGGAAGACTGGATGTGTGATGAACTACGCAAACAGAATATGCACAGCATAGGGACAGAGGCGGAGCAGATGGACAAAGAGCAGATTAAGGAAACCAGGATTGGAAGTGGTGAACAGATAGTGGGTGAGGAGGGGAATGGGGAGTGGATAGAAGAGAAGGAAGCCAGAGTACATGACAAGCCACGAGAACGGGGAACGGGAAAGTGTTACAGAGCAGAATCTGTGACGGAGAGCAGTTAGCAGGAATGAGAAGCAAGTTAGCGATCAGGCTGTGGATGGCAAATGAGGAGAGGAACGGGGAGTGGGCGTAACCGAGAGAACATATACACAACAAGCCAAGGGAGCTGAAAATGGGAACGAGAAACGGGTCAGGAGCTGGAACGGTGAGCAGTGATGGGAAAGGGTCCGGGGTTAGGGATCGAGATGCGACTGGGTGGTATGGCGAGGTTCGGGGAGTGAGCGGAAGCAAGAGAAAATAACTGATAATGACAAAAGAGTACGGACCAAAAGCTGGGAGGGCGTAAAGCGGGTATACGGCACCGGGGTAGGGATCCTGGTGCGAGTGGCAGGTAAGGCGAAGTGACGGGAGTGTAGACGAACGGCAAAGGCGTGAACGGTGTGCAGTCAGCAGGAATGGGCGTGAGACCGGGGTCGGGGAGCGGGTGGCGGGTGAAGGGAGAGCGGAGCCGAGTGTCAAGGATGGCGGCCGTGATTCAGCCGCTAAATCGGGCGGCGGCGGCGGCGCGAGGCAGCGCGGCGCTGGGCGGCCGCTGGGCGACCGTGGGGAAGCCAGGCGAGGGGCCCCGGCCCAGCTTTTTGCGCTCGCGCCGAGGAGGCCAATCCTAGCAGAATGACACCCAGGCCACAAGGTCCCCAAGGTTTCTATCGTGGAGTCTCCGGAGTTATCCGAATTATTTCCGAAATATCTGTGTTGTACTAATGCCGATACATTACATTGCGTAGAGTGAATCATTTCGGGAGTAAAACAACACCAGCGTTTTCTTCTTATTAATAATATTATTCTTGTATATAATATTCTATATATTATTTATAATATATAATATATATTATTTATAATATATATTATATATTATATTCTTATCAATAATTAAATCATCAGAGGTTTGTCTTGAGAATCACAGTTACCCGTAAAAAGTGTCATTGTTACCTCCGAGTTTCAAATCCAACCCAGCATGCTTATAATGCAACATCACAAAAACCAAACAGCATAGGAGGAAAACGGTAACATCCTCCATTTTTTATGGCAAAGGCTTTTCAAGGACGTACGGGTGAAGATGGAGGGAAGAGGATTTCTTTTCCCGAATGACATGTGACAGCTCCTGAACTTCGGTTGCAGCAAGCCAACGCAGGACACTGACACGCTCCGATACGAAATTGAGCTCCTTATTCGCTCTTAACTTCCGTCATTTTACAAATTTGAGTTTTCATCATTTGCGTCCGAACAAATTACATTTTTTCAATTTTCTAAATTGTGTTTCTTTACCAATGCCATTTGCTTAGTATTTTGATTCTCCATAAAGAAAAGTCTTTGGATGTTACAAAAAAACAGAAATCGTCGACAAATTGTTTCCCAAGAGTTTTTCACTAAAATCACATAAAGAACATTAATTCATCTTATTGCGAAGAAAGTGCTGGTTTCTTTTTACACCTGCAAAGCCTCAATCAATACGAGTATATCTTCAACTTTGAAGCAAACGATTAGATAGCATATAAAACGCCGAACACATCTGGCTCTAGGATGCATTTTAGTAATTCTTGATATTTTGGGTTGTATTAGAAGCATTCGTAACAAACTTTCCTTTAAAAAACATTGATGCTTAAGATTCATGTTTTATTAACATCAAAACTATATTAACAGTTTTCATATTACAAATATATCTTCACAAAACTACTATAATTATTCGGATTACTGTGTGGTGGAATCATGGTAAGCAGCCACCAAGATGGAATGACTATTTTAGAAATGAATTTGGAAATGCTTCGACCCCTGAAGTGAGAAACATATACAAGTAGCCATCACTTGAAATTTTGAATTAAAAGGAATTAATTTACGAAAGTGGTGTTTTTTTAATGGCGAGTACTTTTTGTTATTGTACGAAACGTACACATAAATTGTAATTGATGTGTATGTTTCGCTATTTTTTTACCAATTTCAACATACCTACTTCAGTTTTCGGCCATTAGTTTTCTTTTAATATTTCCCATTTGTAACTGACTGAAATGAGATTTAAGCTTTTCTGTAGTACATTTCAACACATCTAATGACTACGTACTGGTAGATTGTTGTTACATTGCAATGTTTATTCTTCTTTCATGTATATTTTGATATCTTGAATATTCATCTTCTTGATTCTTTTAACTTATTTCTCAGACTATATATTATTTCAATCTTGAAACACATAAACTGAGGAAAAGTACTGTTTGGTGAAGAAATACTTCACTAAAAAACAATGTGAAAAATATCTCAAGTGTTGGGCCTTTCACTGGCTATGCAACTATTTTGTAGTGCACGTTCGCCATCAATATTTCAATAGTACATTAGCTGCGCCAAGAGATTGTTTTTCTTCAGTTGGCAAAACATGCGCTTGAGTTATTTCGGATCTTTCAAGAGTATTCTAGGCAAATACTTTGGTGTACTCTCTTAACTGAGTTTGTTTGGCGAGGGCACACGTGTCAAATTGATTGCTCTCAACATTCAATGTTTCAACGTCCCGAATGAAATTGGGTTTATGGTTTTCTTTCTACTGGTCCAGCTAATTGTAGAGTATTAATGGTCGTATTGTTTACATTGGCGTATTCCTGTGACAGTTTTAATATTTTTAGATGAAAAAGAATGAAGAAAATATTCTTTTATATCCTCTAATCTCTATTCTCCACTGAAATAGCCTCCATTCATAAATGCAAAGCTAATAATTAAATTAATAAACAGTGGTTTTCAAGTGTTCTAATTATATTGTTCGGAGATTTATCTACATTTACGTCAGATTTACTTGCATTAAAATTAATCTTGTCGGTTTGTGTGTACTTGAAATTTCTTGAATAAGCAATGTGCTCAAAAATGTTGAATACGAAAGAAAGTGAATGTTGCAACGTCTGGATAATAAAGACTACAGTACGAGATATAAGAATATATTCAATAATATTTTTTCTCTGTGCTTATTATTATTATTATTATTATTATTATTATTATTATTATTATTATTAAAAAATTAAAATGATTATCATTAAATTGGCGATTAGGTTTGAATTTCACTTTCATTTTCTGTCGCTTATTCTGGCTGTGTCGTCTAACATTGCCTATTTCGACTCTCAAACTCGTGTCAACCGAACACTGACACAACTATCAAATGTACTTCTTCTGAGCCAATACATATCGAACTATTTGACTGAGACGGAAACAACCGGTAAACGTTTCTGACAAAATAAAAGCATCTTCAATAAATCAATTTTGTATCAATTTAATTTTCGACCTCTCATCCTCCCAGTTCTCCCACCCAAACTTGTCCACGCTTACATAACCTTGCATTCGGGGTATTTGCATGACGTATCGCAGAGAACTAACGAGGGGCAGTTTATGGCAGGGTTCACCTGCGCTTAGCTTCTGTAACGAGCTGAGTCCCGGAGTGACGAACGGGGAGCGTTGGGCGTTTCTTTTCTTGAGCGCTGGCGGCGGCGGCGGCGCTCACTGCTCCAAAATGAGCCAACACATGCGCACAAAAAAGTAGAATATTTCATTTCCGTCGAGAAAAAGAATGGTGTATGAAGTGTGTAAATAAATACTTGAGACTAGCAGAATGTGGTGTCGCAGACGCTTTAAACTCTTTTAAAAATATTATCGTAAGTTATAAATGTCTTCTATACAAGTTCTAAATATATTCAGTACATTAAACATACAGTTGTCTTTTATCCTCCGGTGTAATACATAAAAAATAATCTATTTATAATTAAAATGAATTAATGAACAATACAAAAGGGAATGTGTGGCCGTTCCTCTCTTCTTGTCGAATGTTCTTTCGTGCTAGGGTCACTACGCATCCCCAGAATACGGTGGTGGAGAACCTAATCGGAAGAACCGCAGAAGAGTTATTCTGAGGTGTACATTCTTTCAGTGTATAGTCAGAAGGGTTATTCAAGAAAATTTGTTCATTTGCATGCTCCGTTCTACAGCATACCATTCCATTCTTAAAGAATTACATTATAATATAATTTTGTGGTTGAACTTATCTTACAAAAGGGGATTATTACATTAGCATTATCAGAAGCTACACATAACAAAATCATCTTTATCCTACAGGATAAAACGCTCACGATGAATGGTCTACTACCAAAGCCTTGCTGCGGCGTACAGAAAAGTGCCTCCCTTCTGCACAGCTAAAGCACCCAGAAGAGCGAAAAACCAATAGTTTGTGATGTAAGGGTCTCAAATATTTTTCACGAATATAAAAAACTAGACCTTTTTGAATTGTTGTTTTAAAAGTAAAAATACTTTCACATTGCAACCCACATTTCAACGTTTCTGACAACCCGAGCTATTGAGTGAAGGATTCATAAAAATTCGTCATAGAACGTTTAATTTGTCCAATGTCTCTATGTTGTTTGTTGTTTATAAACATAAAGCATGTTCCATACAGGGTCACAAAAAATATTTTAAGTCTCTGGAACGTATCGTTTCCGAGTTATGTACGGAACGGTGTTACGAGTTTTGCGGGTTGCATAAGCGCTTGATTCATCAACTCTGTAATAATCTGCGAACGTGTACATTTCTCTTCTTAAATCACCCTTGGGGGTATTACAACTTAAACAGCAGTAGTACACTTACTTGGTAATATTCCATTGTTTTTTAAGGGTCGTGTTTTCTTAGTGTATTATATATATGAAGGGGAATAGGTTCCTTTTGTTATTATATGTAAGAACAAGTCAAGGAAAGCTATAAAATGTTCTGCATGAAAATTAGATTGGATGAAAATTACTTGTATGCTGATTGTCGAGCAGAAAGAAAAAAAGATAGGATTCAAAAGCATGCGTTTGAATGAAGGAAAAACCGAAAAGGTTGGTGTTTTCGAATGCCCGATATTTTTCAAGATTTTATTTTTAATTTTAACCAATGTTAACGATTATATGAAAATATATGGTCCTCTTATGACTCAATCACAAATATAAAATATCAACATAGAATATAAAAATAAGCTGTTCAGGTTTATTATTATTATTATTATTATTATTATTATTATTATTATTATTATTTAATTGGAACGTTTCGACAATTTTATAACATTCTCATCTTCTGGTTCCTAAGAATATTGCCTCGATAAAAAAATTATTCCTGTCCAATGTCACCACCACTCTGAAATAAAGCAGGTCTAGAAACAAACATGTTCATCGTATATTGAACGGCTTTTGTCTCGTGAGTAGTATTGTTCAAGATTCTACTGAGATGCAAAAATACCGTAATGCTTGCATTTTCTTGGGCTTCGCGCGCGCGCGTGTGGGCCACTTTCGCGCTAGAGAGCGTCGGTGACGGTGGTGGAGGTGGCGGTGGTGGTGGTGGTGGAGATGGCTGTGGTTGTGGCGCGTCGCCAGGGTCGCAGCGCTCTAAATTGCGCGGCCGCGGGAGCGCAGCGCACGCCGACAAATGGCGCCTTCTGCGCTTTTCAAACCTCCCCAGACACTTGACGAACGACCCCGGCATTTGTTCGCCTGCGCCACCTCGATTGCGTCGCCGCCGCGTAGCGTTTGTTGTCATTGTTGCGCTCCGCTAGGAACTGAGATCCTGGTCGCGAAGATTTAGAGAAGAAAGCGCATACTTTACTTATGAGTACAAATACGATGAACAATGTAGACGTGAAGGTAACGAAAGATCGGTGAACCGTTAAAGTACTATATCTCTGAGTGCGCTCACAAAATTGAAAACTTATTTAACTTTGTTACAAGATGCGTCCTTAAAATAAAAGGATCCTAACTGCACCTTTAAGTAAAAATGAGTTATGAACATGGTTCAATTGTTCAAAAGAATTTCTATCGGCTGTATTATTCTGAAAAGTCAATGTCGTTTTATCTTCGATTATGGACAGTGGAATTAGTTCTACCTGCACATGTTCATAATTTTTCAAACAAGGAAGTTCTGTCTGCAATAATCGTGGCGACATCTTTCCAATATATTATCATTGACTAGTGCTCCTCCTTAAGTATGGTTTAAGGCTAGAAAATCTTTTTAAAACCATGAAATGCGAAATTTAATACAGTTCAACAAGCATCCATAATTAAAATACTGTTTTATTTAAAGGAAATATTTTGTTTTCCTTTGAAAAGTATGAAATGTTGCTCTCATTATGTTGGCTTGATGTTAAAAAGTTTACCATTAGTACCTTGAAGAAATATCATAGTGTGTAACTTGCTAAAGAAAATAATGTTGTGATATAGTGACATAAAGAAATGTCTTCAAGATTCCGGGCTAGGAGGTGTGAAAGGACTAGCCTTTGACAATGATAGATATGATTTATTGCTAATCATTCACATACCGAGTGCGTAGATATGAAATATTCCACTTGACATTATAGTGTCCAAGAAATTGACATTGTTCACTCGCAATTAGAAGAACCAATATCCCTCACTGAATTTTGGTCACGTATTTCATTTCTGCTTGCTGTGAATAGAAAATGATCATTTCACGATTTCATTGTCAGCACACAGCTTCAGTCAAAACAAGATTTCTATAATGGTAGTAAACACTTACTGTTTAAACAAATAACATTTTCCAAAGTCGTGCACGTTAATTTTACACAGGAAATAGATAAAAATCAGTACAACTAAAGCAAGGAAATGAATAATTTTTTCTGAAAGGTTTCAAACAAACATTTCTATAAGAAACTGCATGGTCACCTCTCCGCATCAGTAATACATCAGTGATACTTTCAAAAGACAAAATATCACTTATAAAGTTAATAATTAAATGGATGTCTGATAAAGATAAATCATATTTCAAAGGCACGCCGCATTGCTAATAAAATATTATAAACAATAAATAATTCCCCATTTCATCAGTTTGCAACAATTGATGGAAAGTTTTCATTATAAATAAGTTTTATTTTATATTTTTTATTTAATTTATTTTAGATCGCTGTGCAACTGTGCGGTCAATAGAGATTAAAATCTCTTTTACAATTTTATATTTCAATAAAATTTACTTATTTGATTACTAAAAATATTTTATGACATCGTCTTTTAACCATTTAAAACATTTAACAATAAATTCATTCAATATTACAAGCATGTGTTTTTTAACAAGTAAGGAAATACTATATATATTTTTCTAATTTTGCAACAAATATAAATTTAATAATTTTGTCACATTGCGAAGAAGAATTTAATAAAAAATGTATACCAGTATCAAATTTTTATTTTTCTCTGAGATTACTTGTGAAAGGGCATTCAATTAATAAAGGCTATCTATAAATAATTTCACCACAATTTAGACATGGATCTGGATTTGTCATTTTTTAAATAAGTAACTGGTTATTATTTTGTAGCATCTCTGGCAAACTGGAGGTTCTATCTGCATGATAGCAGGTCAAAAATCTATTTTCGTAATAAGTTCTATCCACGAAACTACATTGAAAATCACTATACTTCCAATGCATATTTTTGTCAGAAATTTACTCTGAACAAAGATCCTCTTGCTAGGGAAGAAAAATTGATAGATACAAAGTTATGTTGACATTTTGACACTTAAATTAAAGCTTCAAATGCCTCTCCTGTAAAATGTTCTCCAGTGCAGTTAGAACTCGTTTATTTTTCGGTCGCGAAGTGCGTTTTATGGACGAGTATTTGCGAGCAAGATAATTTTGACACGAGCGTGTTAGCGCGACTGCCATAATTTCCTACGGGCAAAAAGCTGGCCTAACGCCATTGATTTTATGCATATTTTAATTTCAATTCTACTTAGTAAATATA